>CM040184.1:38387406-38562406 GCA_022606455.1 Callitettix versicolor
GTAAATATCAATTCAAAACTGCGAAATCGCACAAACGTCGGCGTAGATAGAAGTTTGATTTGTTTTGCCTGTCCAGGTTGGGTCCATATATCACAGCATGCAGATAATACCCAAGCCTGGCGTGTGGAAGAAAAATTTACCCGCTATTTACGACCCAGATTTGTGGGTCTACAACAGTCATAAACTATAGGTACTGTAAATTAGAGCTTTATGGTTTAGACAATCCTTGTTAGTAGGACTAATATTACCAACCTATTAATCCAGTATTTAAAGCCGCATTAATGGTAATTTTACTGGAAAACCGATAGCTTTAAGAGCTGTTTCGCCAGCGTGATGGAAGACAATTTTTGAAAATCATTTAAAAATCTTAATTACACCGTTATAATTAGCGTTAAAACTTCCGCGTTACTTTTAAAAAAGAAAATGGACCCTGACCGCAATCAAATCCATTTTCCCTTGTGGTGAAATCACATTTAAAGAAAAACTTCGACAAAAAATTTATTGTGTTCACAGAATATAACAGCTGTCTTGAAACTTTTGTACAGATGAAAGTTATACCAAGTTCAAATCGAATTAAACTAAAATTACGAACTTCATGTCTCTAGAGGTGTCCGAGTCCAACCGTGATCTATGATGGCCGCAATAATTAACTTTTTAATGTAATTTCGCTGATAATCACGCACGCAGCTATTTCGCTGAGTAAATTTCCGAAAAGTAACAATCTTACAATACTTTTCGTGACATCTAGTGGCGCGATTTAACAATTATTTTCTGAGTGGTCGTTAAATGTTTAAATAACTGTATCAACACGCTACCGTTCGCAGCATTAATTCGATTTTACTCAAATTTGGCACAAAAACAGATTTTGTTAATAGCTTGGTTTGTCAACTAGCAAAACTCGTCCAGTAGTTTCAAAACTAAATTAAATTATTTTCAAAATCTGATTTCACCTTCCTGCTTTAAAATCTACATATATTAGCATTTAAAATTGTCGAAATCAGTTGAAATTAAAAAATAATTGACGGCGGTCATGGTTTATTTTCTTCGCTGTAATTTGAATTTTTAAATGCTAAATATATATAAAACAAATTTGTGGAATCGAAATTGAAAAATCTAGAGTCTTTTATATATATATATATATATATATATATATATATATATATATATATATATATTCATATGTATACATATACGGGTCTTACATGATGGGGCTCTAATAGCTCACTCTCCAATTCAAATTAGCTAATAATCCCTGGAAATATTCCGTGCATTCGATACGCTACACCTAATAAAATAAAATTTGCAATTTGCGGTTAAAGCCTGAAATATACTGTTGACATTAAACATCTAATAATAATACAAGTTTGCATGTTAAACACGATCTTTGAAGAGAACAAACTAATCAGGATAAAACGTTTGTCGAAGGTGTGGTCAGGTTGGCAACACTGGTCACATAACGGATCACTCTAACACTGTCGAGTATATTTACATCTATATACGTCATATGTATAAAGCAAATACCCCTCATGCACTCATCACGGTTTCTCAAAAACCAGCGAATAGATTACAATAAAACTTGGCATTCACTTCCTCTAAGGTCACAGACGATTGCTAAGAAATGTTTAAAAAAATACCACTCCAAAAACGTTTAAAATGGGGTAAAAACAAACTTTTCTCTATATCTCTAAATCCAAATAACGTAGAGGGTTTAAATTTTGTGCACAGATTTATTTTAATCTTTAGGAGTGCAAAAAGAAAATATTTTCCGAAATTCCAACATGTACAGGTTAAAATGGGGTAAAAAAAGAACTTTATATTTTATGTTGTATTTTTAATTACAAAAGACTTAGAGAGGTTAAATTCCACAGTCAGGATTGTTTTAAGTTTTTAAATTGTACAAAAAAAATGATTTTCAAAAATCTCACCTCTAAAGGGTTAAAATGGAATAAAAAAGAAACCATTCTACATCCGTACCTCTATATAAAAAAAGTATAGTTGAAAATTTGCACGCAAGTTTATCTTAGGCTTTTGAAGTGCTGAAAGAAGGGATTTTCCAAAATTTCACCTCCAATACGTTAAAGTGGGGTTAAAGCGACCTTTACAAATTTACTCGCTGTATTTCCAGATTTAAAATGCATAAAGAGTTGAAATTTAGTACACTGGTTTATTGTACACTTTACAGGTTCAAAAGGAAAAGATTTTTCAAAATTCTACCCCTGAAGGGTTAAAAACGAACTTTGTATTTTATCTCTGTATCTTTAGATCCAAAATTTGTGTAGAGAACTGAAATTTCACATACAGATAGCCTATATTTTAAACTTTGAAGGTGAACAAAAATAATTTTCCAAAATTCCACCCCTAAAGAGTTAAAATGGAGTAAAAACAAACTTCATATTTTTGTCTCTAAATTTCCAAATAAAATAAGCATGGACTATTGAAGGTAGATATTTACCTTAGGCTTTAAAGGTGCACAAAAATGTTTTTAAAAATTCCGCCCCTAAAGTATTAAAATACGAATTTCCAAATAAAAAAAGGCATGAAATTTTGAAATTTATCTTTATTTATTAGAAATTTATCTTTATGAAAACTTGAAATTTATCTTAGACTTTAAAAATTAAAAGGAAAGGATTTTACAAAATTCCACCCCGAAAGGGTTAAAAAAAATGTAAAAAAGAAACTTTTTAGTTTTATCTCAATATCGATTTGCAATTAAGAAGGAAATTTAAAAAGAACTGCTAAATACTGTTACCCATAACTGTGAAAATATAAAACTAAAATTTAAAAGTATTCAATTTGTACAAGGTCTCAGACTTGTATAGAATTCTAAAACATAATTACACATAAGAAAAAAAACAGATTAAAACTGTTTCAAAATGTCATGGTTTAAAGACCTGTTATCTCAAAATTAACATAATGGAGAAGCTGCTGTTTTCCGAAATCAGCTGTTTCTTGGTGAATAATAAAAAAAAAACACATAGCCTATGCCAAAGAAATTACTCGAAGTAAGATAAACATTCGACTGTCCTTGGAATAGAGTTGATGCCAATTCCATCTGGCAAGTTTTTCCCGAAGTACTCGATCAATGTAAACTGTAATCCTTAGTTTTGAAATGAGAAAAGTTTCAGGATTATCTGCAGAGTAGGATTTCAACCGCACGATTAGAAAGTTCTTTCGTTTTGTTAATAAAAAGTATTTATTAAGCTCGTAAGCCCTTTACTACGAGAAGAGGGAAAGTTTATTTGAGACAAGAGATAGGGTATGACAATTTTAAACGCGCTTCAGATTATAACGTATTACAATTTCATTCTGAAGTTATGTTATAAACATAACCTCAAAGTTAAAATAACTGAAAAACAACACTTTCCTAAAATCGTCTGTGTTTATTTGAAAATAAATAATCTTACGTATATTATTAACAAAAAATTACTGTTAACATATTTCTATATCTCAAGAAATAATAGGAATTGATGTATGAAGGTTAAAACACTGGTTACAAGAAATATATTATTCGAAAAGCTCTAAAAAAAGCTATAATTTGGTAAAGTAGTTCATAAATAAACGTTCAAATGAAAGAAAATGCAATTTACACATGAAAGTTAATTTTGTTTCACGTACCTGTAGTTATGTTTATGCTATAGCTGACTATGATTATATCAGAGGTGGTAGATGCGGCTAAAGCACCAGTAAGTCTGCTGCGTTTCTGAACTGCACACCTAAAGGTTCTTAATTCTAGCCGCAGTTACTTCCCTTGCTTTTTCATTACCGTTAATGCTAATCCTTCGTTTTCATAGTCTAACTGGAATAAAGTATGGACTTAAGCATAAAAAAGCCTAAATATAGATGGTAATATTATGATGAGAAACTAAGAAAAGAGAATATTAAAATACAAGTTAGGAATAATAGAAAATTATCAGGCAAGCATTTTAGAACCAATATAGTGTTGCCTGAAATATTTTTATCTTGAATACTATGTGATAATTATTATATTTGATTATAACATTATATTAAGTTATTAAGTTTAGTGTTTTACAACATATATTTTGTTAGGAATCGAAATTTTGATCATTTTAAGGATTATAAAGGGTACAGACAAGGAGTAAACACTATTAAAAAACATTCAGAAAAATTATAAAACTTCAGATACACTGTCTGTTTGAGGAGGCAGACCTACTGACTGGACTCGGATATGTATATGAGTTTATCGAACTCGAGCCAGCTTTAGGGATCTCTCTATCATTGGCCGGCTCTGTTATCAATAATTGGATTAACAAGCAGCACCAGGAATGAGATTACCATCTCTTAGGTAAGGTTCCTCAAGGAGGACTTAGAGAGCAGACATCTTCGGTAGAGCACAACTCAGAAAAATCATGGAGCTCATTACACGGTACTGTGGTCAGAGGGTACACATGAACAGGATGAGTATATACCACGGAGAAGCCGATACAATAAAGAGGAGGAAATTCATGATTGTAAGACTTTTGTTATCAGGAGGTTAATTGTTTTTGATTTCTAGCAAGATGTAGTCAGTGGATTGTTGAAACGTACTAAGGGCACACATCTGCTGAATTAGTACTAAAATGTTTAGTTGTCAATAAATTCGTCAATCGCAGTGAGGAGAGTTTTATGATTCGTTCATCTAGTTTTTAATCAAATCTAACAATAAACAACAAGGCATGTAAGATAGCAGTTTAGGTAAAAGCTTGTGTAAGAAGTGGGTCAAGAAAGTCGAGATTTGGGGGGGGGGGTACCAGTGGTGGCCAACTTGACGTCGGGAGGCAAGTGGTGCAATGGGGAGACGTTTCAGTCAGGCAGTGCTAAGGAGTAAAGTGAAGGCAGAAGTGTGGGTTGAGTAGACTTTGCGTAATTCTTCCCCTTTCCTTTGAGTATCTTTGAGACATAATTTTCGAGTAGAATAACGAAACAGTGTTCAACTCTTGGGTTGTTACCAAGTGTAGAAATCATGAAACGGATATAACAAATCGTAAAATATTTATAGGCATTAAAAAATTGAATTGAACCACCTACTGATCGATTCATTGAAAAAGCTCCAATTAAGAGAGTCCCAAATCCTAAGAAATATAAATATATTTTTTTATGAGGGGGAAAATACAAATTAATGTCCATGTAGAAGAAGCGTGACGCTTGCCGTATACACATTATTATATTTTTGAAGTGAATTTAAGTCTACCAGTGATCAGATCATTTATATGTGCATCCAGCTGACTAAGTGCTATTATTTATGCATATGAAATTAAGAGATTAAGTTTAAAGCCAACTACTGACCAAATATATTTTTTTAAATTTAATATTAATTTGTTTAAAAAATATATATATATATATATATATATATATATATATAAATATACTATTTGTACTATTTGCCTAGTCATTATAATTATAACAGCTAACAGTTGGATATATTGTAAAAGATTGATGTTTTATATATATTTGCATATAATGTAGATGTCCATTTGCTTTTATGTTAGTTATTTATAATTTTTATTTAGCAATAAGATTATTAATACAAACCAACAATGAAAACTAATTAATTAAATGTTTTGAGTTTTCACTTCTGTCAGTCGTATATTTTTAATTGTTTTGTAATATTTTCTTTTCAAAATTAACATATTTATTGCTTCAGGGAGCATAGCACCCTAGTAACTAATAAACAAGTTATTACTATTATGATAAATGTGATTATGGTTCCCATAACCACTTTGACGATTACAAATAAAATAAAAATAAGAGTAGATTTGAAAATATGGCCTTGATTTATTAATGAATAAGTTAATGATTGTGTAGAGACTGGCAGGCAAACGATGCCAGGGAAATTTAATTTTATAGGCTTCTGAATAGTCAATACGCAAATTTCATACTGTAAAAGAGCGAACAGATGAACTTGGTATTTTTGCCAGGGAAATTTAATTTTATGGCCTTCTGAATAGTTAATGTATAAATTTAGTCCTGTGAAACAACGAATAGATGAACTTTGTATTTCTCGCGAGAGAAAAATTCATAACTATTGGCAACACTGTCGGACTGACAGACATACGATTCAAGGGATATTTAATTTTATTGACTTTTGAATAGTAAAAACGAAAATTTCATCTTATAAAACAGCAAAGAGATAAAATTTGTATTTTTCATCGAAGAAAAATTGATGCCTGTTGGCAACAGTGTTAGACTGTCAGACAAACTATGCAGGGAAAATTTAAATTTATGGCCTTCTGAATAATAAATGTACAAATTTAATGTAAAACAGCGAACAGATAAACATTGTATTTTTTGTGTACGAAAAATTGATGACTATTGGCAACACTGCCGGACTGCCAGAAAAATTATGCAAGGGAAATTTAAATTTATAGCCTTCTGAATAGTAAAATGCGCAAATTTCGTCATGTGATACAGTGCGTGATAAACTTTGCATTTTTCATAGAAAAAAACTTCACGACTATTGGCAACATTGTCATCTTCAGGAAACGGTCCTTTTCTATTTCTTCCAGTCTGGCCGCAGTACTCTTTCAATTGTTTCAACAAAGCGCTGAAATATCCTTAAAAAGGAAATCAGTTTCCTGTTGCGTTTTGCAAAACATCGCCATTTCCTTTTTATTCGAGGAAATGAAACTGGCGTTTCACTACAAACGTAAAACAACTGAAAAATTGGCAATCTTGTGAAAACCGTTTTAAAAATTTAGAAAATTTAATCCTATAAACAATTTTTAAACTCCACTATCCAGCATTCCTCTATTTTTTTTACGTAATAATTTTCGTGAAATAATGTCACTAATTTTTTTCAATCTGGAAATGCGATTTTCTGAAATCTTTCTGTAAAATAGTGGGCAGGTTCGTGTGTAATTACTACTGTTAGATTTTTCTATTATTTCCAGACGTCATTACTCTAACTGCCATAGAATTAAATTTTTTTCGGCGAAAATTTATTATTATCAAAGTTATTATCGCCGAACATAGAGTTAAAAGTGAAACAAAACAATAAATAAAAATTAAGTCTTGAAAAAAAAATTATTCCAATCTTTTTAAGGCAAAAACTTTACCAATATAAAGAGCTTCGTTTTTCCCATTAACAGCCATTTTGTATTTAACAAAATATTTTATATCTCAATAACGGTTCGTTCAATAAAATTCCAACGTAGCGTGCTTCTTTTCCTGATAGAGGTCTAATTTGGGAAAAAATAACTAACTTCATATATACACTCGTTTCAAAATGGTGGACGTTTAACATTTTTAAACGGAAATAAAACAGTAACGGTTAATTTTAGTGATAAATATGAAGACACCTTTTTTGTAGCCCTTTTATTTTCCTATCGAACTTTAAAACTGTGAAGGGGTAAAACAGCAAAACCAAGCAAATTAATTCATCAGGACACAACATACCTGATGAATATGTTATCACAGGATAGCATATTATTGCAATCGACATTTGAAAATAGTTTTTATTTATGTGCTGAATGGAATTAACGTATATGAATTTTAATTTTTACTCTAATTACTCTGCTGCTTAATGTGATTTGAGTGCAATTAGCTTAGGTCGTTGATACGTATAATTGCGATGGATTTCGTGCCAGTGAAAAACTGTGGAGAAAATGTATTTTAACATTTGATGCTAAAATTAAATTCAACCGATTTGTTTTGATTTAAAAAGTTTAAACCTACGCAATTTTGAAACGGTTCATTCTAAGAAGTTGTTCATTTTTTGCTAATTACGTCATTATCAAATAAACAAACATGGTAATTTTGAATTTTATTGTTTCCACCATTCTAGAGATATAAAATATTTTGTAAAAAAACAATATGGCGGCTAGTGGGAAAATGTAGAGTTTTCGGATATACCTTTGTGCGTACTTACTTATTAATTTTGATCTGACAAACAATTTTCTTCATTTTTGGAAAGTTTTTTGAGAACAACCTGTACAACTAAAACAATTTTGAGGTTTTATCAGACACACACAGCAAGGCAGCTCAAAGGTCTTTTAGAAATAACTTTGCTAAACAACAGGATGAGACCTCCCACTTAACGAAAAACCCACCTCGAGGGTTCCTGCTTTTTTTTCAAAGAAGGTTTGCAGCCGTTTATTATACCTAGTTTTGCAGCGTGAAAAAATCCAAGATGACCTTACACGAAAAAATGGGTTCTCCTAAACTAGATTGGTCTTTGGGAGAATAACAATTTTTTTTAATTATGTAACATTAAATTACAAAACTACACCAATCCTAACCGGATCGACTAAAGATTTACATCTATCATAATCACAATTGTAGGGTAAGGATTAACAAATTGGTCCCTTCCCATTGGACAGTTCATTACTTTTACTGTACCAGATCATGATGGTTCTGTTGAGGGCACGAACATCGTTCATAACGCTGTCGATATTATCTTCATGGTTTTATTAACATGAACTTGGAGACGTTGGTTATGCTTCAAAGCTACCTTATTTATTTCCTCTTTCACTATATTCCTGTTAAGATCACGGTGTAAATCCCTGTTACGGATGTACGCGTACCACGGAGCCCTAACTATCCCACGAAGAACTCTATTTTGACATCTTTGAATAATCTTCATATTTGATTCTTTTGTACAGACCCAAATTTGAATTCCCCCCGTATGATCCTACAGCCTTAGGCACTTGCGTATAAATTAACAGCTTGTTACGGACAGACAATTCTGAGTTTCTTCTAACCAACCAGTAGAGCTGTCTGTATTTTGAATTCTGTTCTTCATTCTTATCTTCACATGCTCCTTCCATTTTATCTTAGCATCGAGGGTCATCCCAAGATACTTCGCTGTATAGAGAATATTTTAAATATGGCTACTTTAAACATTTGTATAAAGATGATAGCGGATGTTTAACAGACGTAATGAATTTACCGTATATATTTGGAGAAAAAACTTCTCGTGATGTTTAACACTAAAAAGGACAAATTTTCAACCCTGTTTTCAAAAACATCAGAAACTAAATATTATAAATTTCACTTTTATGTAACAAAATTTAATCATAACAGTCAGATCTTTGAAACATACAAAATTGAGTTTATAAAGTATATATATTTCATGAGTAGAAATACATTAGCGTTTCGTGTTTTTTCTGAAAAGTTGTGTAATTTATATTATTGTGCTGCTTGTATCTGCTGATGGAGGGGTTGACTAAGAATCTTCAGTAGTAACTGCGTAGGAAATAATGAATAGTTACCAGATTTTGCTACAGTAAGTTATTCTGAAAAAACTACTGTAGATTCTGATGATGGCGCAGTTGAGGAGTCTTCTGAAGGTACTGCTGTAGGTTCTACTGAAGAAGCTCCTGTAGGTTGTACTGAAGAAACTCCTGTAGGTTCTACTGAAGACGCTCGTGTAGGTTCTACTGATGAAGCTGCTGTAGGTTCTACTGAAGAAGCTCCTGTTGGTTCTACTGAAGAAGCTCCTGTTGGTTCTACTGAAGGCGCTTCTGTAGGTTCTACTGAAGACGCTCCTGTAGGTTCTACTGAAGGCGCTTCTGTAGGTTCTACTGAAGACGCTCCTGTAGGTTCTACTGAAGGAAATCCTGTAGGTTCTACTGAAGAAGCTCCTGTAGGTTCTACTGAAGAAACTCCTGTAGGTTCTACTGAAGACGCTCCTGTAGGTTCTACTGATGAAGCTGCTGTAGGTTCTACTGAAGAAGCTCCTGTTGGTTCTACTGAAGAAGCTCCTGTTGGTTCTACTGAAGACGCTCCTGTAGGTTCTACTGAAGGAACTCCTGTAGGTTCTACTGATGAAGCTGCTGTAGGTTCTACTGAAGAAGCTCCTGTTGGTACTACTGAAGAAGCTCCTGTTGGTTCTACTGAAGGCGCTTCTGTAGGTTCTACCGAAGAAGCTCCTGTAGGTTCTACTGAAGTAACTCCTGTAGGTTCTACTGAAGACGCTCCTGTAGGTTCTACTGAAGGAACTCCTGTAGGTTCTACTGAAGAAGCTCCTGTAGGTTCTACTGATGAAGCTGCTGTAGGTTCTACTGAAGAAGCTCCTGTTGGTTCTACTGAAGAAGCTCCTGTTGGTTCTACTGAAGACGCTCCTGTAGGTTCTACTGAAGGAACTCCTGTAGGTTCTACTGAAGGAACTCCTGTAGGTTCTAATGAAGAAGCTCCTGTAGGTTCTACTGAAGTAACTCCTGTAGGTTCTACTGAAGAAGCTCCTGTAGGTTCTACTGAAGGAACTCCTGTAGGTTCTACTGAAGAAGCTCCTGTAGGTTCTACTGAAGGAACCCCTGTAGGTTCTACTGAAGAAGCTCCTGTAGGTTCTACTGAAGAAGCTGCTGGAGTAGATGTTGATGTTGGAGCTACAGTTGTAGTCTTTTTCCTATGCTTTCTGTCATGTTTCTCTTCGGATGAGTCCTCATCGCTGTCTTCCCGGCTTTTATGTCTGCTGTCGTGACGGTTCTTTCTCCTAATGGCTTCCCTACTGTCTTCTTTGTTATCTCTTCTGTGTTTTCCCCTACTACCTTCTTTGATATCACCCTTACTGTCTTCCCTACTGTCTTCTCTGCTTTCCACCATCCTGACCTCCCAGCTCTTTCCACTGCTGTCTTCCTTACTGTCTTCTTTGATATCTCCCTTACTGTCTTCCCTACTGTCTTCTCTAGAATAATGTAATAAGTGTATTCTTCTTTTGCCTCTCGGATGACCGTCAGTTAAAGACAGGATCTGTAAAAATCAAAAATAATTACGATTTAATTAAAAGAATATTGCTGAGTACATTAAAATCTAATTTTTTTTCTTTTCATGTGACTCGAATTTTAATTAACAAATTTTAATTAACGTTCAAGTGACGTTAGACGTCATCGAAATGTAAGTACTCATGCTTAAATTTAAAACTGTTTATGTTTTTTACTTCAAACATTTTAAAACTGTTACGTTTCAGTATCATTCCTAAAAAAAAGATTCAATATTACAAATTTAATATTAGGCTTAGGCCTACAAATAAAATAAAAAATAAAAAAGATTCAATAACTTTAATTATGGACTATGTTTACTGTAAATTTCGTACAAAAACACTTTACGAATTATTATCGTATTTTTCAATCGGATTTTTACTTTTTCACCTATGCATTATTATTAATCAACTTATTCGCGTATATTGTTCGTGGCTACGAATTTACTGTTAAATTATCTACCTACACCTTCAATACAATATCAACTTATATTAAAGTTTATTTGTTTATTCAAAATAAATAAAATTAGAACGCGTAAAAAATTGCAATTTCCTAATTAATTTTCACCAGGAAACATATACAAATTTTGGTGTTTTATATATTTAAAGCCGTAAAACTAATAAAAAATGAGCTCTTTTAGAAAAAATTCATAAACAAAAATAATTTAAAGTATTATTTCTCCAAATAATTTTTCTACAATTTTATTAGACAGTCTGTCCAATTTATTAAAGCTGATCTAAAAAAACTACCAATAATGACAAAGAATAAGATTTTTTTCTATTAAGTGTAAAATTATTTCATTATTTGCTTTGGGTCTCGTATCGGGTTTCCTTTTTGGTATTTCGCTCTGAGATTTTAAAATTTGTATAAAAACTAAGATAATTCAAGTTGCGCTACGGCAAGCCAAAATTCGTCGTCGAAGTCTGTTCTTTTTAATGATAACCAGGTGATGTTCAGATCACAAAAAAGTATTTTGTCTATTTGTTATAGAAAGTAACATCCTATAAACCAGCAATTCACAAGTGAACTGATTGTCGTATATTACTACTGTTAGTTTACAAAATACACTGAAAAAATTGCAAGATCCAGAGTGCTGTATGAGTCTACTTTATTGTAGTATGAAGCACTTTTAAGGCAGCCTATAATGCATAGTTTTTAACCAATTCAAAATGCCTCGTAGTAAGGGGAAATTATTTCACCATAACAACTTAAGGAAAATCGTTATGTAGTAGAATATATAGATAAAAAGAAAGAATTTCAAACCACTTGCATACACTCAAAAGACTGAAAAAATGAACATTGTCCCTTTTAAGCACTAGATTTTAAATATGTGAATTTTCGAAGATACAATTTTTTTATTAAAATATCCACAAAGAGATAATGAATCTCTTTAATATAATAATAACAACAATAATATAATATAATATAATATAATATAATATAATATAATATAATATAATATAATATAATATAATATAATATAATATAATATAATATAATATAATATAATATAATATAATATAATATAATATAATATAATATAATATAATAATAATAATAATAATAATAATAATAATAATAATAATAATAATAATAATAATAATAATAATAATAATAATAATAATAATAATAATAATAATAATAATAATAATAATAATAATAATAATAATAATAATAATAATAATAATAATAATAATAATAATAATAATAATAATAATAATAATAATAATAATAATAATAATAATAATAATAATAATAATATAATAATAAATATAATTTAAATGAACATTAAATTACATTTAATAATTAATACGTTTAAGATTACACGAATGGTGTAAATTATTTTCTCCAAATTTTATGTTATGAACTACAAAAACCTTAACTGTTTAAAGTAGAAATTATGTAAGTATTACATACAGTTAAAGCAGTCAAACAGCCAATCAAAACAAGCGTCAAAGTCAGCTTCATCTTCCCACTGTATTGATGTTTACGTCTTGTTTGATACTCAAGCAGTGAATAACTTTGATATCATCAAGAAGGTGCGTTCATATTATATACGCACGAACGAATGATAACATGTAAAGGCTAATGTACTGATAAGAGATATCTGCCTCCTGTGAAAACCCAGCTTTTCAGAGAAATGTTTTACTAATAAAATTTATTACATTAATCTACTTTTGTCTGTGATCACAAAATTCTTCGAAGATAATGCATTGAACTTCTCCTTTACAAGTACACAAATAAGTGTGGTATTTTCCCAAACAAAAGAGTTTTGTGATCAAAAATATTGTTTTTAATATTTTAGTAGATATGATTCCGTGTATTCTAAGATAAAGAAGTGTTTTTTGCTTGATTGCCTGTTCCGCCAGTGTCTAAATATCTATCAGTAGCTCGCACTCATTATTGTAAAACTAAACTATTTAATTGATTACGAAAATTTTTGTCACGAAAGTTTAATTTGGTCATAAAAGGAAGATTTGATTTCTTTTTTTTTTTTGAAAAAAATAAGGACTTTTTGCATTCTATTTCTTGATTTAAAATTACGGCATTTAGGAAAATATTTGTTACAAACAAAAGTTACTATTGTAGTATGACACGATAGTATCATAGAACTCCATTTAAGAGAAAAAAGTTCAGCATTTTTTTATTCTGTTATTTGCAATTTGTCTACATATAACATACAGAACGTTTAAAGAATGTAGAATGTTTTAAATTAGTTACTTGAAAATGACATTTGATGTATACTATCGAAATATGTACAAAACACACAGCACAAACTGAACTGCTTTAGTGAAAGATAAGGGCTCTTTTGAAGAATATTTTATGCCAAAATATAAAATTTATTTATTTATAAAAATGCTTGCAAGATATGAGCATGCGACATTTAATGAAAATGGGTCACTTAGATTAGATTATTATTATTATTGTTATTGTTATCGTTGCCGTCGCTACCGCCACCGCCATCGCCACCGCCACCACCATCGCTATTGCCACCACCATCTCCACCGCCACCTCCACCGCCTACTCCATCACCACCTCCACCCCCACTCCCACCTCCACCCCACCGCCACCTCCACCTCCACCGCCACCACCATCTCCACCACCACCGCCACCACCACCGCCACGACCACCGCCACGACCACCGCCACTGCCATCGCCACCGCTATCTCCACCGCCCCCTCCACCGCCACCGCCACCGCCACCGACACCGACACCGACATCGACACCGACACCGACACCGCCGCCGCCGCCAGCCACCACCACCACCACCACCACCACCACCACCACCGCCACCACCACCAAGGCTACTACCACCGCCACCGCCTCCATTACAGCAGCCACTGCCACCGCCGCCACCACCGTTATCAACGCCGCCACCACCGTTATCAACGCCGCCACCACCGTTATCACCGCCGCCACCGCCACCTCCACCGCCACTGCCATCGCAGCCATTACCGCAGACACGGCCACCGCCGCCACAGCCACCGCCACCTCCACCGCCACTGCCATCGCAACCACCACTGCAGTCAATTCCACCGCCGCCACCACAGCCACCACCGCCACCACCGTTATCACCGCCACCACCGTTATCACCGCCACCACCGTTATCACCGCCGCCACCGCCACCTCCACCGCCACTGCCATCGCAGCCATTACCGCAGACACTGCCACCGCGGCCACAGCCACCGTCGCCACAGCTACCGCCACCTCCACCGCCACTGCCATCGCAGCCACCGCAACAGCCACCGCCACAGCTACCGCCACCGCCGGTAAACGTTTGCACACCCACAATTGCTGTTTATTTCGACACAGGCTGACGCTGATTTAAGATGTTTAACCCAATTTCTTACTCTTCCACAGTTGCTTGGGTAGTTCCGCCTAGAGTTATTACCGTGTGTTGCAATTCACTGCTGGTGCTGTTGGTGGGATACAGCTCCAGTTTCCCCTCCAGGCTTCTTCCTTAGGTCCACTTGTGCCAGTTTTACAGAGTTTTCTGGGTTTTGAAAGTTTGTTTCAACGTATCAAAATTTTACAAGTAGCTAGATAAATAAAATGTCCACACATACCGAGCCCCTGTGTCGGTGGGTAAGGCTTTGAATCAATCTGGAGGTCACCTGGTATCCAGAGTCCACATACGTTTAAGCCCCGCTCAGCCACGTAGCATGGCTTGGTATAAATGGATCAATTAGTTTAAAACGCTACAAAGATCAGTGTTTTTTTTACATAAATGATTTCTTTAAACAAGGACATAAGCAGAAGTTTTACGGGAAACCAACAAAAATTTAACTGAAAGTTAAAAAAACTGTTTTATGACTTCAGCGCGTTTCGAGATCTTCAAGACCATAGAAGCAGTAACGTAATAAACAAATACAAAACAAGTTTTACAATAAATTAAAGTTAATAGTGCGCATCAACATAAATATATAAAGCAGCAGCCTTCTTAGAAAACTCAGTGCCATATAAATACAGCTTCTGACGTTATTCTTGGCAATAAATACTACGTAGCCTACTAGGAAATTTATAAATAAAAACTAACAGTTATGATTTTCAAATCTTATTGTAATACTTGACTTGAAACTCTTGCCTTTCCACGACATTTTAAGTTATTAGCGAGTTCCCATTGGAGCGGCCGTCATGGTAATACCCAGACCGGAGACTTTAAATTGAGCGACTATCCTTACTATTGGCTCATATCTTGAGGGATCGATAAAATTTATATATTTATATAATATATTATTAAGCGAATTTTTAAACAACCTCTCAAAAAGTAATCTAGAAATCATGATCACGCTCATTTCAAGCACTCGAGTCTGGCTTAAACCACGATGTTCGTTTCAATAGTTCATTTTTCAATGAAAATTTGCTAAAAAAGATGCAAACTATTGTTAAGATAAAACGTTACTCTATCGTTCTGTGTGTTAAACTGCTATAGGCTATTCCCACTAAGATTTCCGTATACAATCGTTATCTTAAATAATTTTGTTGTTGTTATTTTAAGGTGAAAAGCACATTGAGGCTATTATCGTCTCCATAAATGTAAGTGTGAGTGTAAAGTGTTTAAGTCGTTAACACTTACAACTGAAGTGTTGTAAGTGTGTGTGTTAGACTCGGGTACCGCGAGGGACGTCTAAATCCTCTCAATAGATGCAGCTAGTCTGCACCCTCATGCGGGGTTTTCGTAAATTAAAAGTCACTATCTTGAAACGGAAGTGATTAGGGAAAAGTCGTACAAATACATAATTCGGGTTTTGTACAAACTACCTTCGCACAAAATTTCAAAACAATCGGTTGATGCGTTTTGCCAAACCGTATACAATCGTTATCGTAAATCAGAGACTGCTATCTTGAATCTGAAGTGATGGGGGGAATCATACACATACATCGTTCGGGTTTTGTACAAACTGCCTTTATATCGAATTTAAAAACAATCGGTTAATGCGTTGGCCAAAACTAAGTCAGAGGCTGCCATCTTGAAGCCGAAGTAAATAGGAAAAAGTTATTATACATATCGTTTGGACTTTATACAAAGTAAATACGTAACAAATTTTAAAACAATCGATCAATGTGTTTGGCCAAAACTGCTTAACAAACACACAAACCCAATGCCGAACTATCGAATTGAAACAAAGGCCGCTTTGATCGATCATTTATAATAATACAGCACTTCTTCTTGTTAGTAAGTCAACAAAATTAAATACAAAAGAAGGCAAACTAAGAGCTTATATTTTAAAAGTTTTCATTCAATATTTTTTACAGTTTTAGCAGATATTCAATATTCAGTCATTTCATGGGTGACATTTGTTTCCTGACGGCTTTAATGGAACTTTCCTGGTAATGGATTGTAATGCGATTTCCGTCCATTAAGACATTTAATTGCTGATTGATGCTGGCAAATCAAATTACACTTAATTTTAGGGGAAACAAAATCAGCAAGGCTGAGGTTCACTTTAGGTAAGTAAATTCATTATCATTACTTTGTGAATGCAAAATGCATTGAGATTCTGGTTGACATTTTCTGAACCTTTTAATGCTCTTAAATTATTTAGAGGGTGATTGCCGCCACCCTCAATATTATTTTATGTAAACTGATTTAGTTTGTACCCTTAGCATATGCGGGCCCTTAAAGAAATATTTTTTTCTTTGCACAGTAGTTCTTTAAACTTAGCTATATTGGATTAAATTAAATCAAATTCAAAGCAATGTTT
Source organism: Callitettix versicolor (assembly GCA_022606455.1). Taxonomy (NCBI): domain Eukaryota; kingdom Metazoa; phylum Arthropoda; class Insecta; order Hemiptera; family Cercopidae; genus Callitettix; species Callitettix versicolor. Next base: position 38,404,307 of record CM040184.1, read on the forward strand.
TTATTAAATTAAATAGAGTATATATCATCATCATATAGAGTATAGATATAGTTTTTGAAGATGCAGGTTCTCCGAAAAGCGTCAACGAAAGTTGAATTGAGGAAGCTAGAGAAGGCACATCATTATACTGAACATAGTGACCATAATCATAGCAGAAAAGAAGAATATAAAAAGAAAATCAGTTGATCGTTACGAATTAATATAAATGACAAATTAACATAGCTAGTTTTTAACAACATAACCTAAAACATATTGTAGCTTATCAGCTGTTCAACGAAGTCAGCTGATCATTACTAATTAATATAAACGCAAAATTAACATAGCTAGTTTTTAACAACATAACCTAAAACTTATTATAGCGTATCAGCAGTTCAATAAAAATAGCTGATCTTTACGAATTTAAATAAAACAACTGATCTTTTAATATAACTACTAAAATAAAATTAACTATTAATTTCATTTACTTAAATCCGTCAAACGTCTTCGAAGTTTCCGTTGTGTAGTGGTTATCAAGCGTAATATTCGCGGTTTAATTCTGGACGGAAATAGTAATTTTTAATTATAATTAACTTGATATTAGACTTGCTATGCGCAAAATATACTGTTAATCTTAATCTTATTCATATTATGTTTCTGAAAGTTCTTGTGTTTGTTTGTTATTCAATCACACTTTAACCACTGGACCTATTGAGATGAAACTTGGTACGGAAATGGTTTAAGTATCTGAGATAAACATAGGCCTATTCCCGTTTTTAAAAACGTCATTATACTACTTACCCAGCTCAAAATAATTATTAGTATTTAGTTTTGTAACATGTGTTAACTATAGTTAGATTTAATTACTGTTTACTGGACATGAGATTTAGGCACCTGAGATGGACTTAGATCTAATCCCATATTACAATTCTTAATCTGTGTTTTATATATTGAAAAATCATTGCTTTTACTGTTACATTTTCAATTATTTATTTGAAATTTTTTCAAAACCGACTCTAATTTGTTACTTTGTATAAAATTTTCAAAATTGAATGTAAAAAAATCCATACGCAGTGTTCAAATTACGATACGTTAAAAACTACTATAAGTGTAAGTATTTTCTCTTTGTGAAAGTCTGGTTTGCTTTTTTGCAGAGTGCAGAATATATAACATAGGCCTATACAATTTTATTAGGATACTTTAATTGTAAAGTAGTATATATATTTGTGTAATTACAATATATGAAAAAATGGTAAATATGCAGTGTAGTATATCCTGGATTTTTCGATATTTTTGTTACTAAAATGCTTTATTAAGTGCCCAAAAGCAAGAATCCAAAATATGAAAGCACGAGAAGTAGGATAAAAATCGAAAATAAAAGTGACAAACATAACCTCAAAATTGCTTCCCGGCGAAAATCGGTAACGTGTTGTAGATCGGTAAAATAATAAAAATACGTATAACACGGGTTTTGGGTGATAAGAAACCCATTTTTTAAAAGAATACTGCATAACGTAACTGACACGGTTGTTGGGCCTATCACGGTGATGCCTGAAAAAACCATTATATTTTTTTAAAGAATATTAGGCTACATGTCCTAACTGACACGATTGTTGGGCCTAACACGGTGATGCGTGAAAAAAACCTTTATTTTTTAAAAGAATACTACTTAACTTAATTGACACGGTTGTTAGACCTAACACGGTGATGCCTGAAAAACCTTTATAGTTTTTTTAAAGAATACTACATATCCTGACATGGTTGTTAGGTCTATCACGGTGATGTGTGAAAAAAACCTTTATTTTTTTTAAAGAGTACTCAAAACCTTAACTGACACGGTTGTTAGGCCTACAATGGTAATGCGTGAAAAAAACTTTATATATATATTTTTTTTTGAATACTCCATAAGCTAACTAACATCGTTGTTAGGCCTAACACGGTGATCCATTAAAAAAACCTTAATTTATTAATTTAAAAAGAATACTCCAAAACCTAACTGACACGGTTGTTGGGCCTCATTCGGTGATGCAGGAAAAAAACCTTAATTTTTTTTAAAGAGTACTCCATAACTTAACTCACACGGTTGTTAGGCCTAACACGGTGATGCGTTAAGAAAACCTTTTTTAAAAAAAAATCACCATAACCATGACAAGGTTATTGGTTTTAACACGGTGATACGTGATCTTTAATATATATTATGATTGCGGGCAAAGCCGTGACGGTTAAGAGCTAATCATCTAATTCATATTATATTTCTGAAAGTTTGTGTGTTTGTTTGTTTGTTATTCAATCAAGCTTTAATCACTGGACCAATGGAGATTATATTTGGTACGTATGTGGTTTAAGTATCAGAGATAAACATAGGCCTATTCCCGTTTCAAAAACGTAGTATTTAATTTTGTGACATGTGTTAACTGTAGTTAGGTTTCATTACTGTTTACTAGATATGAGATTTAGATACCTGAGATGGACATAGATCTAATCCCATTTTAAGAATCTTAATCTATGTTTTATTTATTGCAAAATTATTGCTTTTAATTTACATTTTCAATTATTTTAGTTGAAATGTTTTCAAAACTGACTCTAATTTATTACTTTGGGTTAAATTTTCAATATTAAATGTAAAAAAGAGTGCAAATTACAATACGTTAAAAATTACTATAATTGTAAGTATTTTCTCTTTGTGAAAGTCTGGTTTGCTTTATTGTTTGTAGTTTTGTTATTTTAACTTTCATTAGATCAAATATTCACAATCTGGTGTTTCTCATTTAAGACTTTTCATTGTTTTCGACGAAGAGTGTAGATTTTATAACATATAAAATTTTATTAGGATACTTTAATTGTAGGGTAGTATATATATATTTGTGTAATTACATTATATGAAAAAATAGTAAATATGTAGTATAGTATTATCTGGATTCTTGAATATTTTTGTTACTAAAACGCTTATTACGTATCCAAAAGTAAGTACCCAAACTATAAAACCGCGGAAACCCCGAGAGGTACGATAAAAATCGAAAATAAAAGTGACCAACATAGCCTCAATATTGCTACCGCGCGAAAATCGGTAACGTGTTGTTGATCGGTAAAACAATAAAAAATACACGTTTTTTGGGTGATAAGAAACACACGGTCTAACACGGGTTTTGGGTGATAAGAGATCCATTTTTTAAAAAAGAATACTCCATAACCTAACTAACACGGTTGTTAGGCCTAACAAGGTGATCGTAAAAAAACTTTGTATTTTTTTAAAGAATACTAAATATCCCAACTGACACGGTTGTTAGGCCTAACACAGTGTGTGTGTGTGTGTGTGTGTGTGTGTGTGTGAAAAAACCTTTATTTTTTTAAAAGAGTAATCCAAACTAACTGACACGGTTGTTAGGTTTAACATTGTGATGCGTGAAAAAACCTTATATTTTTTTAAAAGAATACTACATAAGCTAACTAACATAGTTGTTAGGCCTAACACGGTCATGCATTAAAAAAAACATTTATTTATTTTTTTAAAAAGAGTACTCCATAACCTAACTGACACAGTTGTTGGGCCTAATACGGTGATGCAGGAAAAAAAACCTTAATTTTTAAAAAAAGTACTCCATAAGTTAACTAACACGGTTTTTAGGTTTAACACGGTGATGCGTTAAAAAAACTTTTATTAAAAAACATACACCATAACCTAACTGACACGGTTTTGGTCCTAACATAATGATGTAATGTATATTTTGATTGCAGGCAAATCCGTGACGGGTTACAGCTAATCATATTGTATTTCTGAAAGTTTGTTTTTGTTTATTTTTGTTTTTCAATCAAACTACTGGACCAATTAAGATTAAATTTGGTATGAACACGGTTTAGGTACCAGAAATAAACACAAAACTATGCCAGTTTAATTGTATAATAGTGACTTTTTAATAATACTGTATTTTATTAAAATATGACAGGACCCTGTTTTAGAGTATCGAGTAGCAAAAATTTATATGTGTGGGCGAAAACCATAAATTGTATAATATTATATAGTGAAATATATTAAAAAGAAATGAACCTATTCTGATTTTGAAAATGAACTATAAATTTTATTGCCTATATTATAATTGCAGGCAAAGCCGCAACGGGTAACAGCTACTCATATTATATTTGTGAAAGTTTGTGTTTGTTGTTTAATCACGCTTTAACCACTGCACCAATTGAAATGAAATTTGGTACGAAAATGGTTTAAGTACCTGAGATAAACATAGGCCTATTCATGTTTTAAAAACGTCATTATACTACTTACCCAGCCCAAGATAATTATGTAGTATTTAGCTTTGTGATTAATGTTAACTGTAGTTAGGTTTAAATACTGTTTACTGTTTACGGGACCTAAGATTTAGGCACATGAGATAGACATAGATCTAATCCCATTTTATGAATCGAATTTGTGATTTATTTATTGCAAAATTATTGCTTTTAATATTACATTTTCTATTATTTTAGTTGAATTTTTTCCAAAACTGACGCTAATTTGTTACTTTGTGTTGAATTTTCAATATTAAATGTAAAAAAGAGTGCAAATTACGATACTTTAAAAATTACTATAATTGTAAGTATTTTCTCTTTGTGAAAGTCTGGTTTGCTTTATTGTTTGTAGTTTTGTTATTTTAAGTTTCATTAGATCAAATAATCACAATCTGGTTTTTCTCATTTAAGACTTTTCAATGTTTTCGACGCAGAGTGAAGAATATATAACATATACAATTTTATTAGGATACTTTAACTGTAAGGTAGTATATATATTTGTGTAATTACATTATATGACAAAATGGTAAATATGTAGTGTAGCATGACCTGGATTTTTCTATATTTTTGTTACTAAAACGCTTTATTACATGCCCAAAAGCAAGAAACCAACTATAAAAGCGCGGAAACCCCGAGAAGTACGATAAAAATCGAAAATAAAAGTTACCAACATAACCTCAAAATTGTTACCGCGCGAAAATCGGTAACGTGTTGTAGATCGGTAAAACAATAAAAAATACGTCTAACACGGGTTTTGGGTTATAAAAACCCATTTTTTTAAAAAAAGAATACTCCATAATCTAACTGACACAGTTTTTAGGCCTGACAAGGTGGTGCGTAAAAACATTTATATTTTTTTAAAGAATACTAAATATCCTAACTGACATGGTTGTTGGTCCTATCATGATGATGTTTGAAAAAAAAACTTATTTCAACTTATAACTTCAAACCTTAACCGACATGATTGTTAGGCTTAACACGGTGATGTATTAAAAAAACCTGTATTTATTTTTTTAAAAGAGTACTCCATAACCTAACTGACAGGTTGTTGGGCCTATTACGATGATGCAGGGAAAAAACCTTAATTTTTTAAAAAAAGTACTCCAGAACTTAACTAACACAGTTGTTAGGGTTAACACGGTGATGCGTTAAAAAACTTTATTATATATATATATATATATATATATATATATATATATATATATATAAAACACCATAACCTAACTGACATGGTTGTTGGTCCTAACACGGTGATTGCGTGATCTTTAATGTATATTATGATTGCGGGCAAAGCCGTGACGGGTTACAGCTAATCATATTATATTTCTGAAAGTTTGTTTTTGTTTATTTGTTTGTTATTCAATCAAAATACTGGACCAATTGAGATTAAATTTGGTATGAACACGGTTTAGGTACCTGAGATAAAACAATACTATTCCAGTTTAATTGTATAATAGTGACTTTTTAATAATACTGTATTTTATTAAAATATGACAAGATCCTGTGTTAGAGTATCGAGTAGCAAGAAATTATGTCTTGACCGAAAACCATAAATCGTATAATATTGTATATAGATATATATTAAAATGAAATGACCTATTCTGATTTTGAAAATCGACTATAAATTTTATTGCCTACATTATAATTGCAGGCAAAGCCGCAACGGGTAACAGCTAGTATATCTATATAAACATCACGCGTCCCGCAAAATCCATCACAACCGGCCCTAAAACACATATTTGTGTTAAAAGACTAGACCAAATTACCTAAATACAGCGAGTTATCTCCAGTAAACTTGCGACAGATGCATCATAGTTCAACTAATTTGCGTCACAGAGTTTCATTCATTTACAAATATTTGATAAATTACCTTTGTCTCGTCGCTCGCTGGCTTCGCCTTTGTTTGAGAAATCACCTCCAACCAATTCGTTCTCTACGAAGACCGCAACTACAAAGCTCTTGGTTTTAATTAGACTTTAGCAAAACACAGCTTGCTGGCGGTGCTGTAATATTCTTCACACACTCACCGCAGCCTAGCCAAGCAACCTACACCTGAATAGTTTATAAAATATGTTAAACTTTAACAATATAGTTACAGTTGCAGTCAAGCATGCTTAATAGGTGAAATATTAAGTCAAGCATGCTTTAAGAATCCAAAGGCTCTTCTTGTCTTTTATATTGGTATCTATCTTTGGAATATAAAATTAAGTGTTTTATATCTAAAATTCATTGAGGTTCTATAACCCTTCACCTTTTCTTCATAAAAATTATGACCCGCAGTTTCCTCATCTATCTCGGTAAGCCTACATATAGTTAGGACATTTTCTTTATTCAAGTGTTCTTTTATTACTCACCTCGTAAAAGCTACTGCGGTTTCGAAACCTTACTGTTTCATCGACACACAAAATGTCAAATCCCTCTGTCGAAGTGGTCAGAAAGTTACACAAAACGTTGAAAACACGCGTGGCAAACAATAAACACGATTAAAACACACACGATAAAATTTGGTTTGCTCAACCGATACGTGCAACTCGTGGTCCGGTGGCTATGTTGAAATAATGAAAATATATATAGTCTAATTTTTTCATGATAAATTCCTATCGTATTTAAGTGAACCTCAAAGCACCGTGCCTTCTAACGGGTCCAGTAGTTCTTGTGAGTTGCCCTTTTCAGTTTCGCTTTGTCTGTTGTTATAATTAAATAACAAACAATGTTACAAAATTTGCAGCGAACGATGACAAGTTAGTTGTTTAGTAGTTACGAGGGTTGATCAAATATAAAAGAGACTGATTTTTAAAAAAATTTATTGCTTACTTACAAATTATTCTTGATACAACTTATTTTTCTACATAGTCTCCCGCACGAGTAACACATTTTTCCCACCGGATTGGAAGTTTTTTAATTCCATCTTCGTAAAAAGTTCTCGGGTGTTCATTGAGCCACTGGAGCACGAAGGTCTCCACCGCAGAATCGTCTTCGAAACGCTGGCCTCCAAGCGCCTCTTTGAGTGGCCCAAACAGGTGATAGTCGCAGGGTGATAACTCTGGACTGTATGGGGGATGTTCCATTGGTTCCCAGCCAATTTGATCGAGTTTAAGCCTCGTAGCGTTCACCGAATGTGGTCGGGCATTATCGTGAAGAAGAATGACGTTTCTCGCCGGTTTAGATTTCCTTTTCCTACGAAAAGACTGTTTCGTGGCCTCTAAAACATCGCAATAATATTGTGCGTCGTTGATGGAGGAAATCGACGTGAAAGGCGCCTTGATTGTCGAAAAATACAGTGGCCATTACCTTCCCGGCCGACGATCGTGATTTGGCCTTCAGAGGCGCCCTCTCTCCCCTCTTCCGCCACTCCATACTTGCCTGTTTCGACTCGGGAGTGTAATGGTGAACCCATGATTCGTCACAGGTGACAATCCGGTTTAATAATGCCTCACCATCTCGTTCAAATTGGGTCAATAGTCGCTGGCAAATCTCCAAACGATTCCGTTTGTGAACGTCGGTCAAAATTCGTGGAACCCACCTTGCAGATACTTTGCTGAGTTCCAGGTTTGATGTAACGATTTTTTGAACGCTACCATAGCTCAAGTGGAGTTCATCTGAAATAAATCGCAGCGATATACGTCTGTCTTCGTCCAGGAGCTTCCGAACAGCATCAATGTTTTCGTCCGTGACGGAAGTGGTCGGGCGACGATCATGGCTGAGGTTTTCTACTGCTTCCCGTCCTTCGGTGAATTCCTTGTGCCAAGCAAAAACGCGAGCTCTTGACAGGGTCCTGTCCCCGTATTGAGCCGTCAATCTACGAAAGATTTCAGTCGGATTGACCCCCTCCTTGGCCAAAAACTTAATAATAATTCTCTGCTCCACGGAAACGTGCACTTCACTCTCACTCATTGTATAGTTTTATACTGAAGGGTCCGAACGGAAATGTTGCCCGTCTACGCCCGTCCCAAACCTCCCAGGCTACCTGAAACCCCACCCTTTAGAGTTCAATGTCCAACGGAAAAGTTTTTAGAAAGTCAGTCTCGTTTATATTTGATCAACCCTCGTAATATGAGTGCTTATACAAAAACATCGGTGTGGTATTGTGTAGAGAGGATGTGATTCAAGCGTTTTAGATCTGCGAAGTGGTTAGTAGCACTGTTGCATTCTATAGTACTGAATATAAATGTACTAGAATAAGGTCGGGTGGCACCGAATGCGGAGCGGAGTTGCACTGAGCATTCAAGACGGCCACTGAAAACGAAACGGAGCTTAGCGGAGTCAAGCTGCGTCACTAGACTTTGCTTCGCTTTCAGTGCACTTATTTTAAATACAATAAGTTCGATTTTGAAAACGTAGTCAGCTCCGCATTTTGGTGGTCACGCGGCCTAACACTTATGATAGTTTTTTGAGTTATCGCTAGTGACATTTTACATCAAAATATTCAACTTTACTTAAAAAAGATAACAGTACTGTCTATTTTCTCAAACGTATCTCCTCTGTTCTCGAATCTTGCAGCGTTCGTAGCGGCAGATAGTACAATTATTTTGAATTTAGCCGCTGATACTGAGCACGCTTTTTATAATGGTGGCTGTACCTTTTATATTCAATGTCTATAGCCATAAAACGACAACAATAATAGCTCGGACAACAGCTCTACTGCTTACATCTTCATCTTCTTGTAATTACCAACAATCATGGAGTTAGAGACTCGTTTCTCTCTTACTTTTTCCAATTTGCTTACCTCTCTGCTGACATTTTATTAGTCTGATTACAGTCAAGTTATTTAACTGTTACAGGGACTCGGTGATCGAAGGGGCTAAAGCATCGGTTAGTCTACTGTGTCACTCAACTGCGCACCTAAATGTTCTTAGTTCTAGCCGCAGTTGCTCCCGTTACTTTTTCCTTACCGTTAACACCGATCCCTCGCTCTCATTAATTTAACTGGTACGAAGTATGGTCGTTAAGCAATAAAAGTAACTGTTACATATCAGATTACCTTTTCACTCGGCTAAAGATTTTCATCAACGTTTTTTTCGAATTGTTTCAGAGTTTAGTTTCACAATTAACTAAAGTTCTTTGTCTGTTTCCGCAGTAAATACAAACGCCACGTCCAGGTGTCCGCTTTCAGCTTAATGGCTGTCGTGCAGACTGACCTGACGTTAACTAGGTTTTTGAACTTACAAGACAAATTGAATTGTAACAAGAAATACAACTTCTTCGGAAACCTTCTTTAAACGTAAAGGGTGTTTGTTGTTTCATGACTTCAGTGCGAAGCACGTTTGTCAGTTCAATTTGGCAAGATTGATGGATGTGTGTGCTTTTTGGTGTTCGTCCATAGGTTCGGACGCAATTATCGAAATTCTTCATCAATAACTTTCAACTTTTTAGCTGCTCGTAGCTAGGTTATTAGGGAATTTATATTTATAAATCACTATAGTTGTAGCTGCCATCATGTAGCTTTATACCAGACTGAGCTTTTTTAGGGGTCAGTTAAAAACGTTATGGAACGTTCGCGATTTTGGTCAGATTTGACTTAAACTTGGCATGAAAATCGATTTTTGAAGAAGTCCATTAAGCAGCACAGTTTTATAAAAATGGCGGCAATTTCAAATATTTAAAAATTCATAAAGTTTTCGAAAATCTGTTCAGTGTTAAAAAACAGTTTTTGAAATTTCAAAATACAATAGAGTCTCGTTTATTCCCACATTCCGTTTTATCTGAAGTATTTTTTTTTTTAAATTAATGAACACACACCAACTTTCAAGCCTTTCAAATATGGCAGAAGGATGCAGTCAGGTCACAATGGCATGTGAAGCTACGGTGATGCTCCAAAGATCTCCGGACTTGGCGGAAAACTGCAATAGTCGGCATCTTTAAATAAAACTGCAATATTCGGCAATAGTAATGAAGACGATAATTACTAACTTTATTTCATATGATTCTACTTCTCTACTCTAGGATTCTACATAGCATTATAGTAATGTAACTGTATTTTTAATATTCTATCAATGATAGTAATACTGTGTGTTTTTCTACCTGCTTTTTTTCTAAACAACTTTTCCCTTATTATTCGTCATCACGGCGGTCTGTTTATGTCGGATAATCGAGACTCTACCGTTGAAATTAAGAAATTAAATTTGACGGAGGAAAGGGTTCATTTTGGTATTTTCAAGGTAATTAGAAAATTTGAAACTCTGATATGTGCAGATTGCAGTGATGCTTATGATCGTGAAACCCGAATTATAAAAAAGTGTTTGGAAATTCGCTTCCATCAGATCAACGAGACAGCTGCTTGTCGCGCTTATTATGTTTGTGGTTGATATTTGTTAAAAATTAAACGTGAAAAAGTTTTTGCAATATTTTTTTTACTTAAGTAGCCTAAGTAAAAACATGATTGAACATTTACTGTCTCAGCGGAAATTCAATTGTTTCACAAGCATCTCTTAGTAATACATTTCACTGCAGTATCTGTCGTGGGGACAAACGGCTCAGCGCACGACACAGCCCCTTCAAAAGACTTTCAACCCTTCACTACTCACCCCCTGCGTCGTTCGTGACCAATAAAGCGCCATTAGCCGGAACACAAGCTACATTAATTTGTAGAAATGTCTTTGTCCTTCGATATAAAGATAAAACCAGCTTTGTGTTAATACAACTTTAACAGGAAGGGGTGGTGGTGAATTACATCCCTTATTGAGAGAAAGGACAATCGCGTCTATTACAGCTTTCCGGGTAGTCCTATGAAAGTATTTTCCTCAATTTAACTGTTATTTTTCCCTTTACTGTTTTTTTCCTCTTATGGTCTATCGCGTTAACACTGGTTCATTACCTGAACGTTTTCTTTTCTTTCTTTTTTTGCAATAAAGAAAATATACAGATCGTCGATTTGAGCAAGATAAGAGCAGAAAAACAAAGTATAAATATTGGTGTTGTCAGTTTTGATATAGTTTCAGTTGAAACAAGAATATTCTGAAGACTTATGTGTCTTTCCAAATTTGCATCAGTTAACGAATTTCATTTGAAAAATGATCTTGTAACATAAAGTTATTCAACGTTTTTCATTATAAAAATCATTTAAAAATAAAGGCTTTATACCGACGATACTTTTTTTTGACTAATGACGAGGGAGCAACTGCGGCTTGAACTAAACTTTAGGTGCGTAGTTGAGCGACGTAGTAGACTAAACGATGCTTTAGCCACTTCGACCTCCTAGCCTCTATACTGGCAATAAGTTCCAGCCAACAGGAACTGTGCTTAAACAAATTAATGCAGTCAGGTCCGTTCTAAAGGATTTTAGGTTTCGTTTTCACATGTGAAAAATCGATTCCCGCCTATCAACTGGTAACCACGCTACCACTGAACGGACAGTCTGGCCTAGTGGTGGGCTTAAGAGTGTTTTCTGTTAGCAGTGACTGCTCTGAGCAGTGAACTGTAGCAGTGATTTAATCACAGTTTAGAGAACAGTTTACCAATAAGACAACGTTCTGCCGTGCGCTCACTGCTCAGTGCTGTTTATTGCGCTAGTAAATTTCTGATGAAAAATAATAATTATTAAAACATTTTAAAATGAAAATAGAGGTGTATTATCAAATTGGTAAAATAAGTGCGGGAAAATTGTTATTGAGCAAAAGTATATATAACATTATATCGTACCTAATACCTATAATAATTATGTACCATCAAAAAAAAATAAATTGACTAGAAATGATTTTGTTCAAAATAAATATTACTATAATTAAAAATTTAATAATAATAATAATAATATTGTACTAAAAAAATAGAAAAAAACTTTAGGATGTTTTCACTGTAGTCTATATGAAGCAAAAATAAATAAAAACAAATTATTATAAAATATTATTAAAAAATTTATTAAATTAATTAATTATAATTATAATTATAAAATTATAATTAATTAATTATAATTATAATTATAAAATTATAATTAATTAATTATAATTATAATTATAAAATTATAATTAATTAATTATAAAAAACAAATAAATTATTATAAAAACAAAATATTATAAAAACAAATTAGACCTAACGAATAAGAATTTTACCTTCGATCCGTAAAATAAGAAATATAAATAATTTTTATAATTTTTGTTATTCATTAGTTAAGCACCTGAGACTATGATCAATTGTTAAAACAGAAATAAGCTTTTCTTAATTTAATTAAATAAAATAAATAGATTTATTAGTTATAGGCCCCTAATACAATAAACAATATGTACTGACAATTTATTATTGTACAAAAATATATTTAAAATTATAAGCTACCGTAACCAACATAACAATTACGTCGGCAAAAAATAAATAAAATAAAATAAATTAACTAGAAATTATTTTGTTCGAAATATTATTAAAATTAAAAAAATCAATAAGTAATAGCATAATCAAAAAATTGGAAAAATATTAGATATTGTCGTACTAGTCTATGTGAAACAAATATAAATACAAAAATAAACCTTCGAATCGGTAAAATAAGGAATATAAATAATAATTTTTATGATTTTTTAATCATTAGTTATCGGAAAATATGATGAATTAATAAAAGTATAAATACGCTTTTAATCGATTTAGTTAAAAGAAAATAAAACAATAAGACCTTAATTGTTAGTTATAGTAAAATAAACAATATGTTATTAACTAATCAACATCAATAATAGGTTAGCTTTTATTATCGTTTTGCGCTCGTAAATTTTCTCGCAAAACGAAGATTTTGTTTGTTTGTTTGTTTAATGTCTGACTATTGTGCACACTTGGGCTAATGCAGACGTTGGGAATGCGTATGAAAATGCCAAGCCCTGACCAGGAATCGAACCCGGGTCCTCGGGGTGAAAGCCCAGTACGCTATCAACTAGGCCACCGAGGCGGCTGCAAAACAAAGAGCAGACAACAAATGAGCAGTGAGCAATCCGCACAAATCACAACTACTCACTGCTCAGTGCTAAAAGCAGTGTCCTCAGTAGCAGTTATAGCATTCACAGCCTCACCTCTGCTAAGACTAACTGGGCAGTGCTATAGTTTATTAGTCAGCGCATTTCACCACTTTATTACTTGCTGGTTTCGGAAACAATCTGAACCAGTATCTGTAGTCTTTATTGCAGAGCAGCATTACAGCTCCTATTTTACCGCAACCTATTTTACATGTCTTCGCAGATAGAATCGAAGCCTTCCCTGCAATATTATCTGACGGAATAACTACAGCACAGCAAGAGAGTTAGGAGCGGGAATGATATTTGAACACAGCAGGTCTTCGCTTTTTGAATAGCTAGCCGGCATAAAAGTGCACGTAAATTATTTGTGTGCGTTTAGTTTTTCTTGGCGTATGCGTGTCACGCTGGTATATTGTTTACAATTTTTTATTTTATTATTACAGTTAACTTTTTAATTATTGTAGTTGATATAGGGGCTATACATTTCATTTACAAAAACACTATTTTTTATTTATATTTTTACGGTACACGTGACCAGCCTTCTGTACTTTATTGCAATGTTCTATTAATTAATAAACAAACTAAACTACATAAGTTATAACAGCATTAGTTTTTAGACCACTATCTTAGTTTCTTCTGTATAACGTTAAAATCTCTCAGTCGTTATTATTTTACTACAACGTTTTGTGAGAAATTAAATGTAACAAATCCATTTTATTTAAGAAAAATTGTTTTGATTTGTAAATTTCAATAAATGGGCTATGCGTGTAGTTTACGTCCAGTAGACTAACACATAAAAACGAAATGAGGTAGCCTGTATCTTCAGCTTATAATACGCTACCGAGATACGGCATTGACAGGTTGTATATTAGCGATAACAGAGAAATACTTTTCGTTATCGATTAATTCTTGCCCCAGTAAAGGTAAGGAAACGATTATGCGCTCTTATGAACAATCGATGTAAAAATATTACCGTGGAACTAGTGCGCAAGTGCGGAGTGCAATAAATAATACGTATATTATTCAAAAATGCGCAGTGCGCAGCTGAATTTTCACACATCTTTACGCCCTCATTGCTCTTTTGTTTTGAAGAAAAGGAGACGAACTGCCTTAAATGCTGCAAGAACAAAGAACATCGATTTTTGTAAAGATCATCATCTCCCTCCTCCAAATCCCTGTTTAATGTTCACTAGAATTCACCATGTCTTTATTTTCTTTTTTTTTTTGTTCAACTTCTTTCTACTTTTACTTTATTCACGTTTGATTTCGCAGTATCCATCTGTTCACTTGGCCTTCATCTATACGATTTCTGTTGACTTCGTATTTTTAGAAATAAAAAAAAAATCGATGGTGATAGAATCTTACCAGAATGTCAGAATAAAATATTACTGACTGTCCGATCTGAATTTACAAAACAGTCACGACACGCAAATGTCTCGCGTTAGTGGCGTATTTATAACATATTATTCTTTATTCAAAATTCTAATAATTATTAAAATCTTCACAAATCAAAATTACATTAAAAATACGAGAATTATCCATAGTTAAATCTTTAATTAACGTCGCCTAATTAAATCTCTCAATGGATTTTGAAAATTTTAAATGCCAATTTAAGGAAACTTTAACTCTGGTTAGGAAATTGAACACAGATTGTCAGGAAAAGGTATATAAAAGATTTTTGGAAAGCCCGCCTTTTTTAAGTTGTTAGATGGGTTTTGTGTTTCCACGATTTTCGGGAGTCTGGTTCTCAACTGCCCAACTTAAAAAATAATCACGCAACTAAAATATAAGCACATATGTCCAATCCTGTGTTAAAATATTTTAAAACTAACGACTAACATTGTGGGTAGATTCCGTGAGTGGTCAGAACAGAAATAAAACAATACTTTGTGAGTTTATCGCGTTTTGTGTCAGCAGTTGTAGTTTTATTTCTGTTTTTATTGTTCAGGGAATCTGCCCTTGAGTGTTCTTAGTTTTTACGTATTTTGACATGACTTGGGTGTATAGGCACTTTTGATCCATACTTTCGTAACCAATGTACTGCTTTATACAAACAAATAATGTCTGAAAAAATATTAATAATAACGTAAATATTCCATCATTTAGTAATCATTTTAAATTATTTTTTTACAATTTTATGTCGCTCTTTTCAAGGTCTCGAAATAGAACCATCCTAGTGTTTCATAATTCATTTTCCAGCGAAAATTAGTTTGTAATATATAACGTTAGTTTTATTAGAAATACCGTTTTAACGACTTAGGGTATCACGTTTCAGGGCTAGTTGTGATGTTGGATTTTGCGAGTCGCTTGCACAAATTTATTTTTGGTAGTTATAAAAGATTAGTTGCTTTGTATTAATTCGTATTGATTAGCTGATTTCACTGAAAAGCTGATAGGCTATAATACGTTTTAGGTTATGTTGTTAAAAACTACGTTATAGTAAAATATCAGTTGCTTTATAATTAATTCGTAACGATCAGTTGATTTCATTGAACAGCTGATAAGCTGTAATAAGTTTTAGGTTATGTTGTTAAAAACTACGTTATAGTAAAAGATCAATTGCTTTATAATTAATTCGTAACGATCAGCTGATTTCATTGAACAGCTGATAGGCTAAAATAACTTTTAGGTTATGTTGTAAAAAAAACTAGCTATGTTAATTTGTCTTGTTTTCAAACAAATTGTCGAAATTAAAATAAAAAAGAAGAGAAAACATGATTCATGATTTTTATTTTTTGTTCAATAACAGAAATTATTTTAAAATTTTCAAGTTTAAAATGCTAGTTTGAGCTGATTTTAACGCCGATTGTGATAATGAAAACATAGCCTGGCATAAATTATGGAGCAAATTAAACGGAAACAATAGTTCTGCATAAGTCGTTTACAACTATTACGGTTCACCGAACCAGTATTTATTGCGTTTTACAAATTCATTACAGAAATTAACGTTTATCGCGGTAAAATAAACAAACACATCGGATAATATAAACAAGTAAAATCCGCTTATACAATCCATTACGTTGATCAGTGTTTGTGAAATTCATCGGCGATTCCTGGAATACAGGAACAATAAAGCACGAATAAAAAAGGATCTGTAAATCAGGATTTGATTAAAATGGCCGAAGGGTCTTTGAGAGTTACTCAACCATAGATTGCATACCCTGATCCGGTGTCCGTGTATTTTTGTTTCAAACTTGTTTTTAATTTTATATTTTTAGATAATGTTATCTTTAACTGATTTCGTATAAATAACATGACGTGTATAATGTGATCATTACACGTCTAGGTACCAGACAGTGTGTAATTATACTCGTTAAATAACTATTTAACAACGCTCTTTTCTCGCTCGTAATATTTTCCGCTAATTTAACCAGTAACCGTTATATTTACGAGAAGTTTTACTGGACCAAACATTATTGGGAATTTTATGCTCTTTTTCTATGCAGCGGTCAAAATTATGATAGGTCTTGCCGCTAAGTCAGTATTACAGGCAATATCCACCAACTACAATGCCAGTTAAAATAAGATTCGCCATCTTGAAACGGAAGTAAATGGGGAACAATTTTACATGTGGCGGATTTATTGTACATGTGAAATAGCTCAAAGATGTTTAATTTAACAGAAAATTACTAAGAATGATTTCTTTGAAAGCATTCTGTCATGAATCTTTCCCTCCTAATAAACGTGATTACGCATTTGTTACTTATCCTTAAACAGCTGTGCAAATGTTATTATTATTTTGCTGATTTAATAAAAGCTGACTCCATGTTTCAGTAATAAAACAATAAATATTTAAAAAAACAATAATCACATTATATTTAAGATATTATAAATATATATATATATATATAATCACATATATATATATATATATATATATATATATATATATATATATATATATTATATGTTAATATTAGAAACTACAGGAAGGGGATCAACTGCCCTTTTGTGTAACTAACCTCTAAGTACTAGTTGAACAAAATTGGTGTCCTTAGCAAATTCCAACAATCCACTGACTAGCTCATCCTGCTAGAGATTCTAGGGTCCTGGAAACAAAAAACCTTTAGCCACACAAAAAATAGCAAGATCCTCACAATCATAAATTATGTGTCCTGCAGTTTCCTCCTCTTTCCTGCATAACCTATACATGATTTCTCCGCGGTACATACATATCCTGCTAATGTTTACCCTCAGACCACAGTGCTCTGTACCGAGCCCCATGATATTCTTGAGTTTTGTTCTGCTAAGATATCAACCGCCACTCTAAGCCCTTCACGAGGAACCTTGCTTAAGAGGCGCTTGCTCTGGGAATGCTCATGAAGGTTACCCCATCTTGCGTGGTGTTTCTGGTGAATAACAGACCCTGCCAACAATATAGCTGGCTCGGATCCGATAAACGCAGATGCAGATCCCGGTACAGCCAGTTGGTCTGCCTCCTCATTATCCTCAACCCCCATATACCCCGAAACCCAGTGAAGAGTAACGTTTTTACCTACACTAGACAGAGTATTGAGGTCCTCCCAACTCTCTCAGACTAGCTTGGTCCGAATTATAGGAACCTTCTTTGATTGCTGCCTGACTGTCGGTATAAATATGAACACTAGTCTTCTTGAAGGCCAGCATCAAATTCTCCCGAACACTTTATTAGATGTAACATTTAAATTAACTATTATTATTACACAAGTAATTATGACAGCTGTTATTAAACGAGCAAAACATTTTTTGTTATTTTTTCAAATTTTAGAAACGTTTTTTTTTTTGATATAATATATTTTTAGTTTTTGGCTAGTAATAATCAAATTTAAAATTCTTTTAGTATTTTTAAATCCGTAACAACGTGCGGATAAATGCTTGTGTTTTATAAAATTAAATGGGTTAAAAACGGATTTGGTAAAGCAAACGTTTCATAATGACTTCAATAAAAAGGCGTTATTTCGCCCATTAGGGGGTGTAATCCACCCCCTCTTCTTCTTAAGTTGTGTTAACACAAACAAAGTCGGTTTTATCATTCTATCGAGGAACAGAGACGTTTCTACAAATTAATGTAACTTGTGTTGTAACTGGTGGGTGGCGCTTTATTGGTCATGAGGGAGTCAGGGGTGAGTCATGAAGGGTTGGAAGTCTTTTGAAAGGTTTATGTCGTATGTTGTATCATTTAACGTCTTTATCTCTTAGGAAACAGGAATGTATGTAGACATTTTACAATAGAACGTTACAACTGGTGACCGCCAAATACGGAACGGAGTTGCTCTGAGCGGAGTTGTGCCGGGCGGAGCGGTCTACATATGTAAAATCGATCTTATTGATTTTAATGAAAACTGTCAGAGTTTAAGAATGATGACATTATGCATAACAGTTGTTAGATATATCGGACTGGAAAGAGTTAATTTTTCACACCTCTCGAACAGTGAAAGGTGAAAAGTCGTGACATTTCAAGGCCCCTGTGAGGTTCGGTCGTCAAAATGACTAAGGCACTGTTCAGTATGCAGGGTCTGAACAGCTCGTTTCAAGGTTCCTATGTCTAGTTCGAGCAGTAGTCCTTTCCCCTTATTCGTTGAAAATAAAACGTGGATCCTTATTAGTTAAAAAAAAAAAAACAAAGTCCGGGTCAGGGTATTACTATGATAGCAGTTACAGTGATGATGCAGTTGTTAACGTTAATTGCGATCGTTAAATCAGATTTTCAAAAAAAGTTAAGAACAAATTTGTTACCGAACAAAAAAATATAAATCATGTTTCATTTTTTTCTCGATTCCTCGTTTTTGTTCTTAATTAGTTGATGTTCCTCTTTTATTAATTGTAACATTTTTATCGTTAATTTCATTTTTTCGTTCAAATTTATTTTCTAATCGTCTTTCTTGTTAATTTTTTCTTAATCTTTGTTCTTCATTTAAAACATATTTTTTTAAATAATTTTATTGTTCGTTTTATTTAGAAATTGAATTTTTAACATAACCTCAACTGAAATGATATTGACGCAACAGCTGTTGTGCGAAATCAGCTGTTTAGAAGTAGTCACAAATATATTTTTATATATAAAATAGCAAGCAAAGCGCTAAATCCAACAAGAAAGTCAGCCCTAAAACATGATACATGTTTAAAGTTACGATTTTTTAAAGATTTAAAATGGCCGCCATTTTGAAACTATTGAACGAATTTTACTGGATAAAGATTGTTTTCAAGCTACTGACTTATCCAATTTTCGTGCCAGGTTTGAATCAAATCGGACTAAAATTGCGAACGTGAGTGACTTCTCAAAAAGTGATTTAAAGGTCTTGGTGAGTGCTCATTTCAAAAGTCCCGTGTCCAAGCAGCTCTAGTAACTCATTTTTCCAATTAAAATTTTTCAAAAAAGTGATTTCTAAACAGCTGCTTAAAGCGTAAATTTTTGTAATTTTTTAAAAATTTCATTTTACCGCTACTTATTTCCGTATTTTTTACAAACTGCTAATTATGATGCTGTTTATTCTACTGGGCTTAAAACGTATTATGGAAAAGATAGAAACAACACACTGTACCTTCAAATTTGAACGCATTAAAGTGTATTAAAGCTATGAATACAAATTAGTCGGTCGAATTGGTCTCAAGGTGTCAACTTTACTGTAAAAGAGGAGATCTGAAGTAGTATTTTGACTTTGAAGTAAATTATTTTCTTACACTACAATTGCAAAGTCGTTGGAAATTTTCTAATAAAAAAAGTTTTTACAAACATAAATAACAGTTTGTAGAATAATTAACAAAGTTTTTCCAATTTTAATTGTTGAACAATTGGAATTACATTAAGAGCCGACCTAGGGTAGGAAATAACTACCATAACTTGAAAAAAATACTCATTGTTATGTTGCTTTAAACTTTGAAATTATGGTTTAAAATTAATTATAATAACGGTACGCAGCTGTACAGCTGACGTGATAGAATCGAATTTCCAAAAGTATTTTCTGTATCTTACTTTTTTGAAAATTTATTTCACCATCTTAATCTGCATTAAAGTTAGCATTTCAAACTTTCAAATTGCGTTGAAAGTACGAAAATGAACCCTGACCGCCATCAAATTAAATTTCTTAATATCAACGGATTTTGAAAATTCAAAATGGTAATTTACGCAGGTTTTAACTCTGATTACGAAAGTTTAATTGAATTTTAAAAAAATGTAAGACAAAATGTATAACAAAATGTTATAAATTTCTGAAGATTTGAAATGGACACCATTTTGAAACTGTTGAAAGGATTTCGCTAATTAACGAACGTAATTTGTCCAAGTTGCTTCCATATTCGATTTTTATGCCAAGTTAGAATCAAATCGGATCAACGCGAGCGTGCTAAACACACGCACGCATACGCACACACACACACACACACACACACACACACTCACTCTCTCTCTCTCTCTCTCTCTCTCTCTCTCTCTCTCTCTCTCTCTCTCTCTCTCACACACACACACACACACACACACACACACACACACACACACACACACACACAATGTTTTAAAGGACCCTGAAAGAGTGATCTAGAGGTTAGGAACGGCTCTCATTTCAAGGTTACAGTTCTAAATCTTCTAATAGCTTATTTTTCTATGAAAATTCTCTAAAATTCTGAGTTTTCTAAAATTAAAAGTTTCATGTTCCAAATAAGCAAGCGGAAACTTACTGAGAAGTTCAAGAGGAAAAAGAAAAACGAAACGGTTGTGAGAAATTATTTTGGATTTCCGCGACACCGTAAGTCCGTTCTATTTTAAATTCGATACGCTAACGTGAGTTGTAAATAAAAATAAAACACTGCTCTCGTAAGTATTTTGAATTTGGATATTTCGTGCTATTTATTTTTAAATGAAACGAATCATTCTGACGGGGTCTTTGACCGATACAGCAGAAAGCTTTTAGTTTTTTAAAGTTATTTTTACATCTGATTAGATTTGTAATCGGTAATTAACTGCATGCACTGCTCATAAGCTAGAGGAAAGTTATTGTAAAATACAATGTGAGCTGCGAAAATAATAAAATGTACAAATTTATTTCATTTGCAAATTTTATCCTTAAACATAAAACGTTTTTCTGTGAACAACTGACTAACAGATGTATCTGTGTCTGTGACGGAGACGTGATGGGACTGTGATTGTGATTTTAGTAATGACTGTGATTGTGACTGCAATTTTGACGGTACTTGTGCTGGTGACAGTGATTGTGATAGATTGTAAATGTGATTGTGATTGTGACGGTAAATAATTTAGATTTTGGTTGTAATGGTAATTGTGATAATGACATTGATTGCAAATGTGACAATAATAGTGACTGTAATTGTATTTGTAAATTTGATCGTAATTGTGACAGTAATTATAATTGTGACGGTAATTGTGGTTGCGATTGTGACTAAAACTGTGATTGTGATTCTGATATTATAAATACTGTAATATTAATTTTGGTTGTGGCGGTGATTATGTTAGTGATGGTAATAGTGAAAATGATTGTAATTGTAATTTTGATTGTAATTGTGACAGTGATAATAATTAAGATTTTGATGGTAATTTTGAAAGTGATTGTAGTTGTAACTACAATAATTGTGATTGTGATGGTAATTATTATTGTAATTGTGATTGCGATTATCACGGTAATTCTGATTAATTGTGATTGAGATTGCGAACGTAGTTGTAACTGTTACTATGGACTGTAGTTGTGATGGTTACAGTAATAATTGTGACTATGATTGTAATTGTGATATTGATGATTACTGTAATCGGGAATGTAAATGTGATTTTGACGATAATTGTGATTGTAAATATGAGGGTAATTATTATTGTGATTGTGACTGTAATTGTGCTGTAATTGTAACGGTAATTGTAACTGTGTTTGTGATGCCAGTTGTGATTGTGATTGTAACTATAATTGTGACTGTGATTGCAACTTTAAATGCGATTATGATTGTGACAGTAATTGTGATTATGTCAGTAATTACGACTGTGATTAAAATGAAATTTGACTCCGACTGTGATTATGACAGTAATTGTGACAGCAATTGAGGTTATGAATGTAATTGTGGTTACGATTGTGTCGGTAATTGAAATTGTGCCGTTAATTACATCGAGTGATTTTGACGGTAACTTTAACAATAACAGTGATTGT
This sequence comes from Callitettix versicolor, assembly GCA_022606455.1. Classification (NCBI taxonomy): domain Eukaryota; kingdom Metazoa; phylum Arthropoda; class Insecta; order Hemiptera; family Cercopidae; genus Callitettix; species Callitettix versicolor. The sequence continues at coordinate 38,426,607 of CM040184.1, forward strand.
GATTTTGACTATAATTGTAACTGTGATTGTAAATGTGACTGTATCGGTAATTGTGATAACAATTATTATGTGATATTGATTGTAATTTTGGTCGCGATATTAAATTTTTGTTTTAAAAATTACAGTTTCTTTCTTTTTTAATCGAAATTGTTTGAAGAAAATTGCGTGAGCCAAATTTTTACAAATATAAAGCCACTTTATAAAAAAAAAATAAGGCGCTGTATTTGATGAATTTATCTGGGAAATAATTGAAGTCCGATTCACAGAAATTAAGTTAGAGATGAGTAATTACTTGGGAAGAGGCTTCAATTTGGGCCTAATTTAGAATATTGAAGTTGCTGCAAAGGCTTTTAATTAAAATTTGATTCCAAATGTCATAACGAGTTTAAATATTAATGACAGTGTCAACGAAGGTTATTACTGAATTTCAATTAATAGGAAAATGAGTCAGTAATACTCAGACCTGGAACATTAAAATGAGCTATTAGAGCTGTAATCATGCAAGGTTCAAACATGCACGATAACCAATAAATAACCATTAAAATGAGCTATTAAAGCGGTAATCCCCCAAAAATCAGACCTGCAACATTAAAATGAGCCAGTAGAGTGGTCACCACGCAAGAACACATGGGACATTAAAATGAGCTAATAGGGCGGTCATCATACAAAAATTAGACGTGGAACATTAAAATGAGTTATTAGAGCCGTAATTGTGCAAGACTCAGGCCTGGAACATTAAAATGTGCTATTACAGCTATCGTCGTGCAAGACTCAGAATTGGAACATTAAAAATGTTCGCCGATCCTGACATCTAGGTTCTTTTCAAGCGTCGTAAAATATTTTCGTATATTTAACACGTCTTCAATAACTTTACAGTCTAGAAGAAACGAAGGGAAACACAAGCACACATAAACGTATATCACGCAACTTCCACCCCCTAATAAAATACTTTTAGGGTGAGTTTCGACACATTGCCACGAATCACGGGTGAAAAGATTGAATTTGAAAATCCTAATACGAAATATTTTCACCAATAAAAAAACAGAAAAGAAGGATTCAGTGGTTATCTCTTCAGCTAATTTCAGAAATTTACATTTTGCGCTTGTTTTGTAAACTTATTTGTTCGCCGAAATGAGAAAACTTTGCCGCTTAATTTCACCGGAAAAACTTCTTTCATCTGTTTATAAATTTATTGACTTAATTTGAAACTTAAGCACCATAATTCTTTCTAGTGGAAACAAACGACTAAATTACATTTGATCTGGTTAATATTAAATTTGATTTGAGTAATAATAAAATTGATATTTATAATACTCTACCTGGGTTGCCACACACACACACACACACACACACACACACACACACACACACACACATATATATATATATATGTAAACGATAACTTTGAAGTAAACCAGGAAGACAAATTCAATGTTCTAGTACTTTCAGACGGTACTTTGTAATTTGTAGAAAGTTGCAAAGTTCCCTGGGTGTGTAATAAATTGAAATTAAAGCAATAAATTTATCTTCCTCTTTTACTTTAAGACTTATATCTCTACAGAAAGCACTTGTAACCCCTAGTGCCTTCGGCTAAGAAATACGGACTTCCAATATTGTAATATATTGTGACCACAAAGCAGCGAATCCAGTCCCATTTGAAACGAAGTTTGGCGACTTAACGAATTTAAATATTATATCTTGTATTTATATTTTTACAAAATTATAAAAATATAAATAAATAAATGAATATATATATACATATATATATATATATATATATATATATATATATATATATATATATAATGTGTGTGTGTGTGTGTGTGTGTGTGTGTGTGTGTGTGTGTGTGTGTGTGTGTGTGTGTGCGCGCGCGCGTGCGTGTTAGCATTTAGTTCGATTTGATCCAAATTTGGCAAAAAATCTGTTTTGATAGCAGCTTGAACAAGTTCATTGATCAACCAAAGTCGTACAAGTTTTAAAATGGTGGCAATTTTAAATCCTTAAAAGTTTCTAACGTATTTATCATATACATTTTTGAAAATCTGATTTCACCGTCGCGATCAACGTTAAAAACCGCACTTTATATTTTCAAATTTGTTGAATTTAAAAAATCCATTTGACGGCGTCACGGTTCATTTTCTTATTTACAATGTATTTTGAAAACGTAAAATGCTGATACATGAAGATTTTAATTTTGTTTGAGACGATGGAAACAGAGTTTTTAAAAGATGGTAAAATAAATGTTTTGAAAATTCGCTTCCATCACGTCAGCTGCTTGACGCGTTTATTTTCTTTCGTTTAATAATACCGAGGAAACCTTACACCTGGTTATATGAAATGTGTTTGAACTGAAATATCGGGAAATTAACTTCCTCGCTTTTCCATGAAATAGTAACACCTCGTGGTGAGTTATATTCGTGTAATTTTTTTATTAGATTGCTGGTAATAAAATTTTATTACTGACATAAATAAGTAAAAACATTACACCTTGCCAAGTTGAAGGTTCGCTTGGGTTTGTAATATCACTTCCGCGGTTAAATTTACACCCAACGTAAGGAGAGTCATAAATACACTTAAAAAAAATTCACAGCTGAAATAAGTTTAAACAATTCTTTTGTACAAATATCGCATTAGGAACTGAGTTGTGAAATATAGAAAGGTTATACCGAAATCAGCTGACTTATTTTTAAAAATAATGTACGAATTGTTTACTTCTAACAAATATTTTAGAAAATATTTTTTTTGTATAAATGTGGGGTTATATTTGTTACTGTTTCTGGGTTTTAGTTTGGAAAGGTCAGGACCACAAACCGAGAGTGTACAAATCAAGTGAAACTCTCGTATAAAGTGAGCAATAACAGAAAAACTTCTATAATATTCATATAATACAGTAATTTGTTTTTAATTCAAATATATTTTTTTGTCTTTGAAAGCTAATGTGTGACGATATGATTTAAATTGTTTGTACGTCTCACACCATACTAATTTCTTATAAAACTAATATAATATAATATATATATATATATATATATATATATATATATATATATATATATATATATATGCGAGCATACTTTAGTTCGATATATTTGAACATATATTTTTATTTTAAAGTATGGCATTTTTCAGATTATTAAAATATTATTATGTCAGGATCTTAATCGTAATTATTAAACATAAAATTTAATTTGTCGTTTAAGCAAAACACATTAAAATTTTAATTTACATGTTCTATTTACGAGGGTTGATCAAATATAAACGAGACTGACTTTCTAAAAACTTTTCCGTTGGACATTGAACTCTAAAGGGTGGGGTTTCAGGTAGCCTGGGAGGTTTGGGACGGGCGTAGACGGGCAACATTTCCGTTCGGACCCTTCAGTATAAAACTATACAATGAGTGAGAGTGAAGTGCACGTTTCCGTGGAGCAGAGAATTATTATTAAGTTTTTGGCCAAGGAGGGATTCAATCCGACTGAAATCTTTCGTAGATTGAAGGCTCAATACGGGGGCTCCTGTCAAGAGCTCGCGTTTTTGCTTGGCACAAGGAATTCGCCGAAGGACGGGAAGCAGTAGAAAACCTCAGCCATGATCGTCGCCCGACCACTTCCGTCACGGACGAAAACATTGATGCTGTTCGGAAGCTCCTGGACGAAGACAGACGTATATCGCTGCGATTTACTGCAGTTGAGCTATGGTAGCATTCAAAAAATCGTTACATCAAACCTGGAACTCAGCAAAGTATCTGCAAGGTGGGTTCCACGAATTTTGACCGACGTTCACAAACGGAATCGTTTGGAGATTTGCCAGCGACTATTGACACAATTTGAACGAGATGGTGAGGCATTATTAAACCGGATTGTCACCTGTGACGAAACATGGGTTCACCATTACACTCCCGAGTCGAAACAGGCAAGTATGGAGTGGCGGAAGAGGGGAGAGAGGGCGCCTCTGAAGGCCAAATCACGATCGTCGGCCAGGAAGATAATGGCCACTGTATTTTTCGACAATCAAGGCGCCTTTCACGTCGATTTCCACCATCAACGACGCACAATAAATGCACAATATTATTGCGATGTTTTAGAGGCCGCAAAACAGTCTTTTCGTAGGAAAAGGAAATCTAAACCGGCGAGAAACGTCATTCTTCTTCACGATAATGCCCGACCACATTCGGCGAACGCTACGAGGCTTAAACTCGATCAAATTGGCTGGGAACCAATGGAACATCCCCCATACAGTCCAGACTTATCACCCTGCGACTATCACCTGTTTGGGCCACTCAAAGAGGCGCTTGGAGGCCAGCGTTTCGAAGACGATTCTGCGGTGGAGACCTTCGTGCTCCAATGGCTCAATGAACGCCCGAGAACTTTTTACGAAGATGGAATTAAAAAACTTCCAATCCGGTGGGAAAAATGTGTTACTCGTGCGGGAGACTATGTAGAAAAATAAGTTGTATCAAGAATAATTTGTAAGTAAGCAATAATTTTTTTAAAAAATCAGTCTCGTTTATATTTGATCAACCCTCGTATTAACATGTTATCATTTGAAGAGCTTATTTAGTTACCATCTCATTTATCTTTTACACTATTACTACTCGTAAATATTACACCGTATAATTTTAACAACAAACAACACTAAATTTAGTAAATATTCTGAAACGCTATTAATTATGAAAATCTGTTGCATTTATTAATTATTATATCGAAATCTGCTGTATTTAATTCATATTCATTTATCACGTCGTTGTGCCAGTTAGAAAACTTGGAAACAGCTGTTCGGTTGATATGCAACAGAATCAATAAAATAAAAATCAGCTGATTACCTCACAGCTGTTCTCAGTGAAACGAACATGTGTTGTATTTCTATGTTTTCTTTTCTGTCAAATAAATGTTTTTCTGCATGGGTACTATAAAGCCTGAAGTATGATATTTTGTAAAAGTACAAAGTTGATGGACAACATTACACAAACTTTCTTATATTCTCCGGCGGAGGCGGTTAAAGTGAGCAGCTGATGGGGTTAGCGATCTGACCGTACCTCTAGCTCATAACTACACACACACACACACACACACACACACACACACACACACACACACACACACACACACACACACACACACACACACACACACACACACACACACACACACACAACTATAGCTTGCGAAAAATGTAAATTGCAAGCGATTCATGCTGATGGCGTGAATAATACCTTCGTAATGGTCAAACGGAGCCCTGGGATACCTCGCAGTATCTTACCAGTTCAAGGGGGACTTTGTATAAGCAGACTTTATTCCTTAGTTACTAGAATGTAAAGTAGCATGAGCAGGATCTCATTTACAACAAAAAAACTATTCAAATGTAGCAAAACCACTGGGGACAAAGATCAAGAGATAGAAAATTTGAAAGTGATATAACAGAGCAAGAATTTGTAATTATTCAATAATGAATTACAAAGTTAACAGTTGGAAGTGGGTGAGTTACCCACCTTGGATCCTCTCTAATTTATACACTTTAAAGAGATTAGGACAAGAAAAGGAGCTGTAACTGAGCATCTCAGGACGATAAAAAAAATGGAACTCTATAATTCAACAAGATTACAGTGTCTTGATAACCCTAGAAATTTATTCATTCGATTATTTCCGCCCAAAAATCTAGTCTTAAAACTAAAGACTAAAATCGGTATAATTTTTCAAATTCGGCTCATAAAATTTTATTTAAATTTTGTTCGATTAATGAAGGAGCATTCATAACAAAAGTCAGTACAACAAATTTGAATTAAATTTACGGTTTATTTGTGACTATCCTTTAAGATTCTGTGAAATATTTCTCAGCGTAAAATTACGTTTAGTATCTCTTTTTGAAGAGGAAGTCTTATATGAGTGATACACTCTTATATGAGAGAGTGTGGTTTGTTTTTTTACATTTTGTATGTGTTTGTTTTGTTTGCAAAGATCTTTATTTTATCTTTAAAAGCAAAACATATTTAGAAAATATAAAAAAAACGAAGAACATTTCATCATACAAGATCTGTGATATATGAAACATATAGTTGAATAATCTGTATTGTTAATTAGTCTTATAGGGAGCCATTTCAATATGGCTAACAAAGTACACAAACTCTTAAGAGATACGATTTTACACAGCTGCACTGTTCTCCTGGGAGAACCGGTTAATATAGTGTGACTCCGAACTTGCGTACCCAAAAGTCGTAGGTTCGAGACTGGAGTTATTACCGTTAGCTTTTCGTTAACGTTTATCCATCGTCCTTATTAGTATATCGTGAAGTACGGAAGTTAGGAAACAAATCCTGTCCTCTCGGGATCGAACCAATATTCCAGTAAACAAGAGTTGAAGAGCTGAAAATTGTAGCTTAATTCAGTTTGATATTACTTGAACTATAACCTTTTACTCTCGCTAATGCCTCTTTGATTGGTTGATCAGTTTTTGTTTAATTAGAACAAAAGCTTTATCTGTAATCTGAAAGAACTCGCCAAACAGACTTTTCTAATTGACTGACTTTGCTTTATAAAATGTTTTTACTTAGATTTCTGCTGGTTTCAGAATAAAAGAACTTCTTTTTAAACTTTACCGAACAACTTTAAATTTATTATTTAATTTTCTCAAACTAATAACCATAAGTTTTTTTTTCAGGAGAGAAAATTTAACCAGTATTTCTTTATATTCACTAATAATTAATTAAACCAGAATTATTTTGACTATAAGTTTACATTCTTATGCAGATAATCGCTGCACGCAACTGTCTCGCTGACGAGATGCAAGTGAATTACTAACTTTATTTATTTTTATTTTTATCCTACAATGTTTAGAAAATACAATTTCACCGTCATAATCGGCATTGAAGTGTGCACGAATCGGTATTACGACCGTAGAACTACATGAACCCTGACCGCTGTCACATTCATCTTTTAATTTCAAACGACTTTCAAAATTTCAAAAAGCCAATCCACGTGGTTTGTAACGCTGATCAAATTGGATTTTTAAAGGTAAACAAGTTCAGATTTATTTATAGATTTGGAATGGCCGCTGTTTAGGAATATTGAACGGATTTTTTTAGTAAGGGAAATGTTTAAAATATAACAAACATCAATGCGAAGGTTGAATCAAAACGGACCAAAATCGCGCAAAATAACAGTGCTGAAACACACACACACACACACTTAAACCAAACATATACATTTTTTGTTTACTGTTTTTAAACCTTCATTTATGACTAGTCTTAAGGTCTGTGGACATTGTTGGCCATTTTAATAATGTTAATTAACGATATTATTACTAGCGCATTCAGATTGTATCTAATAAGTAATATAATATATGAGTTAAAAAGAATCAGCGCTCATTTCAATGTCTCGAGTCTGGATCTTACCAAAATGGCCGCACTAGTTTTTCGTTTTGCTCTAATATAAATTCCCCGATGAACTAAAGTTCTTAATACATGTAAGAAACTTGCTTTCAAACTGATGCAACAACATCTAATATTCATTCAACTACGCTATTCAAACTGACGTTCATATAAAATACATTAACTTAATAAATTTCAATCATGTTATTGTTTTGAATAACGCAGTGTAAAACTAGGTTAATTATAATGTAATATCTTGTGGTTTTGAAAGGATGCACACATTAATTGCACAAATGTGTGTTGATATTATACATGCAGTAAGTAAAAACTGAACTTAATCATGTTTAATGTAAATTACCTTTATACATACAACAGGAAAACCCTGCCCACTTTGTGGGCCAATACCATGAAATATCTGTTTAATTATTTAAACTACTACTACATAAACCAGTGTTAGAACAAAATTACGTGTTTAAAGTTTGGTTTTCGTTTAACAGCTTTTATGATAATTATACTTCTGTTTTATTGAACAGTTGTTAGCAAAAGTAAATAAACCTTTAAAATCCTACCCTTTAAAGGGTGAGTTGTTTTCCTTTAAGAATGATTGAGAAAAAGTAATTTCTTAGTGTGCCTTTACGTTACAAAATGCCTTTATCCTCAAAATTTTAAATCTCTATCTGTTTTAGTGTTGACTGTGTGTTGATCAGTAAATCAATCAGAACATTGAATTTTAATTTAAGATACTTTCCCAATAAAGAAGTCGTTTTGTCCATATACTGTCATCTCTATATCGCAGTCAACGTTAAGACGTCACAAACATGACACACGATTAAATTTTATCAAAGCCTTAAGGCACGGTCGCATCCCCGAAACAAAATTATTGTGTCTTAAAATTAGTTATTAAGAGTACACATTTTTCAAATGTTTTAAATATATCCTGTTTTTAGTGAATTTTCATTTAAAAATGAGTTATTGGAGCGGTTATCGAGGTAAGATTTGATCTCGGAACTTACAAATGAGCTCCGATCACATCACTTTTTCAGATACTTTAAAAATTTACTGTACAAATAGCAAAACATTTTTTGTTTTTTTCAACTCTCTCAAGTTATTGTTAAATTTTAGATCCTAATGGTCCTAAGTTCTCCATATATAAAAAAGGAAACCAATCAATCAAATTTTTTTGGGGGTTCCATTATGTCTGTTATATATGTTTACTCGTTTGAAATTTTAACTTGAAAAACCAACCGCTTTTCCTAAGACAGTCCATGTAATCGTAAGTCTACAATTCATTTCTGCAGTTCTTGTCCACAACTCACATTCACAGTAGATGGAATCTGCTGTCATCGATCAGGATTTAAGCAAAGTCATACTTTTGAGCTAAATGACAATGTCAACAGGATTTCGAATATCCAACTGATTTGTAACTTTCTTCTCTGAAATAAAAAAAAATAAATGTGTAGATTTTAGAATAAGTAATACAAACTACTTATTGACCATCGTAAATTAGGTTTTGTTACTACCAAGGAGGTATTAAGATCAGCAGTGAAAACTGGGAGTGGAAGCTTACTCAGAAGAATATTTGGATTCAAACAGGCTAAAGAACTCTTGAGTGAGTATGAATAAAAACAGTTAACATGATGTTGAATAAATCTTACAAGAGAGGTGATGTATCCGAAGACCTTTTGGAATGTACCAAGTCAATTTAGAGCAGTTAGTTCTAACCATTTGCAGATAATACCTCCAGTTTTCAAATACAGATTAAAACCGGAAGAACTAGCTGAGAGGGAATATACTGAGAAGAATTCGTGAGTTGAATCAAGCTAAAGATCTAATAAAGAGAGTGGTCAAGAGGATGCATACTAAAGATTCCTATCTAGACACGGTGGAGTCAGAAAGCACCAAATGGGATTGAAAATGATGAGGCATGTATAATCTGCCAAGAGAGGTAATGAGGTGCAGTGCTGCATCCGAAAATCTTTTGGAATGCACCAAGTCAGTTCAGACCAATTGGTTTTAACCCTTTGCAGATAATACCTTCAGTTTCAAACAGAGATTAAAAGCTGAAGAACAAGCTGTGAGGGCAAACGAATTTAGAAGAACAGATGTTTGAAAGAGGCTAAAGAACCCCTGGGCAAGTATGAAAAGAAGCAGTCAAGAGGATACCAAGGATTTTTAGCTGGCACTGTGGACTCAGGAAATACCAAATGGGATGGAAAGTGATGAGATGTGGAGAATATGCCAAGGGAGGGGAATGCGATGCAGTGATGATCTGAAATTCTCTTGGGATGTACCAAGTACTTTCAGAACAGTTATATTTATATTTGCAGATAATACCTCCGGTTTCAAAAAGAGATTAGAATTTGAGTAAGTAGCTGAAAGGGTAAACCAATTGGAACAATCCTTGATTGAAATATGCTAAAGATCTCTTGGGCAAGTATTAAAGGAAGTGGTCAAAAGGATGTATACTAAGGATTACTATTTGGGCTATGTGTACTCAGGAAATATCAAGTGGAATGGAAATGATGAGATGTGCAGAATCTTCCACGAGGATTAATGCGGTGTAGTAATGTATCAGAAGATCTTCTGGGATGTACCAAGTGAACTCAAAGCAGATAATTAGTTTTTACCCTTTACAGATAATACCTCCAGTTTCAAGGAGATTGAGATCTGAAGGCAAAGCTGTGAGGGAAAACCAGATCAGAAGAACACATGATTGAAATAGGTTAAAGAACTCTTGAGTAAGTATAAAAAGAAGCTGTTAAGAGGATATATACTAAGGATTCCTATATGGGCACTGAGGACTCAGGAAATACCAACTAGGATGGTATGGAGGATCTGATACATCAGATGGATCAATGCGGTGCAGTGATACATGTAACGATCTTTTGGAATACATTAAGTAAGTTAAAAATAGTTAGTTTTCACCCTCTTCAGATAATACCTCCAGTTTCAAGGAGAAATTAAGATCTGTAGAAGTAGCTGATTGAGCAAGCTAATTGAGAAGAACACGTGACTGAAGCAGGCTAAAGAAGTTCTGAGCAAGTGTGACAGAAGTATTTATAACCTATACGAACAAACTAAGGATGTTGAAGAGCTCTTATTCTGTGAAGTAATAGAGAACAATGGGGCATGCAGATTCTGTAAAAAAATATAATGCAGTGCAGTGATTCATTCATAGCTCTTTCGAATGTATAAAAGTCTCAACCTTTTCAGATACTCTTCTTTAAAGTGTATTGGACTTGAAGAGTTTATAAAATCAAAATGAATCAGAGAACTGAGAGAATTAATTGATTTCTTGTTGGCAGCAGTGCATTCTCGCCCCCCACCATCATGAACTACAAATATTTCAAAAAAATGAAACACATTACGTAAAACTTTAATAAAATTTATAATACTTTAATAAAACATTTTGTATACACGTATAACCTCATAATAAAACGTAAAGTAAGGCATTATGTTGGCTACATGTGGCCCATTATAAACACGTGGGAGGTCATAAACTCGCTTATAAAGTAATTTGCATCATTTAATAAAGTTTGTTAACGAAGACATAACTCAACCATTGTTCAATTAAATTTTCTACTACGCTCAAACTTTACAAAATATCGACTGATGGTTGAACTTTAAATTAACGGCAACACGTAAATACTTTTTAAGTGCTCATTGTTGTTAAGAAAGTTCCAGGAATATCGGCGATTTCAGTAATACATTACTTTAAGTTAGTAAACGTTTAATATTCGTTACCTTAATGTTTGACGGCATTAAAATTTGTCAAAAAAGTTTGAGTATTCAAATAATCGCGCCACGTAACTGTCTTGCGGACGTGTTGGGCCTTAATCTATTTTGCAATTTTAACTACACCACGATAACCAACATCAAATTTGCTCAAATATGCGTGATATTTAGTGTGTTATCACTTTTAAATTACATTGAAAACACGGAACAGAAACCTGACAGCCGTCAAAATTAATTTTCCAAGTTCAACATATTTTCTAAATTAAAAATGTTTATTTACGCAGTTTTTAACGCTAGTTATGATGGTGAAAACGGATTATAAAACAATATTTGAGGCAAAAGAGTTGTTTTTTTAAAATTCGAAAAGACCGTTTTTGAAACGGTTGCATTGATTTTTATAGCTAACGAAAAAGTACAAAAATTGATTTTTGTACTAAATTTGAATCAAATATAACTAAAATTGTGAACCTGATGGTGATAACACGCACGCACGCATGTGTGCACATATACACACATCATAGGTCTGAGTCTTACCAAGATGGCTGGACCTATAATAGCTCATTTTCCAATAGAAAGTTGCTAAAGACATCATAACGTGATAAGTTTAGTCATAAGTTTGTCAACTGGCATAAGTGATAAGTTTGTAAACTGTTTTTGTTCTCCGAAGTTGCAGATTTCTTTCAAATTTAAACTTAAATGTATTTAAAACAGTTAATAATATTTTTATATTTAAATTTACTGAAGGGCTTCAATGTATGTACAAATTTGTTTTTTTCTCCAGAATATCCATTGAAAAATGTGTACAAAAAGTTTTAGTAGTTGAAAATTTATATAAATACATTGCAAAAGTTTGCAATTGTAGTCTGGTTTGAATAAAACTTGGCACGAAAATTGATCAAAGTAATAGTTTGAACAGGTCCGTTACCTTGCAGAATCCGATCAACCATTTCAAAATGGCGCCCATTGCAAATTTTTAAAAATCTTAACTTCCTACGTAACACTTTTTCAAATTATGATTTCACAGTCGTATTCAGTATTACTCAAATTTCCGTAAAGGCAAATTTGAAAACAATATTTTAAGAGACCGTTAAGTAGTAGATAGATGGTTGAAGGGTTACCGTAAAAGTGTTGGTCTCGAATTTGAAGGAAAACTATATCTTTTTATTATTATATCCCTTAGAAAGGAATATGAAGGGTTACAGTTTCTTTAAGAAATTGCATATAAAATACCACCATTCACTTTGGGTAAACACAAACATGAACCCTATTTGCCGTCAAATTTAATGTTTTAATTTTAACAGGTTTTTAAAATTCATAGCGGTAATTTATGCAACGGCGAGATCAGATTTAAAAAACAGTTTAAGACTGTTGACGAACTCATTTGAACGAAGTAATTTGACGAACTTTAAAGATTTGAAATGGCTGCCATTTTGAAACTGTTAAACGGATTTTGCATTTATATACTCGCGTTCTTACGCTACTGAAAAATGTGAACTAGATCGAAATTTTATGTACATCGAGAAGAAACATCGTTTTGATTTTGTAAATATACAAAATAAAGTTTTTATTTTCGGTATACTTACAGAACGTAACACAAAATGTGTATTAAACTCAAGAACTATTCTATTTCCAAAGTTATGATTTAAAAAAATGGCGGACGTCAGGAAAAAACTAAGTGGTTTCGGAAAAAAAATTATTTTTCATCCTGACCGTTTTAAAATTTTGGAACGTAGTTAGGGAGACCTTGTAATATTTAAATAAATAAGGATACAATTTGTAGTTTGGTCATCATAGTAATCGCTGGTAGATGTGGCTAAAAAACCTGCCAGTCTCTGAACTGCGCACCTCAAGGTCATAGGAGCGAGATGCAGTTCCTTTACGTTAACTCCCTCGTCCTCATTTGTCTAACTGGCACAAAGTAGGAACGTCAAGGGAAATTTCCTTACGTAGACAGTATAACTTCCTGATAAACTCCTTTAATACAATTGCCAATTTCCGTGACAGTAATGCGTTTACCAGACTGAAGTGAACTGGAAGTTGTTCGCTTTGTTTCCTCTAAAAATTAAGTGTAACGAGATTTTTCGTTCGCGCCAATCACAAATTAGAGGTTTTAATGGAAGGAAATGGTATTACAATCCATTACCCGGTAAAGTTCCGTTCGGGCCATTAGCAAAACAAGAGTCGTTGATGAAATGTTTACAGCCATTAGCTGTTAAAATTGCGAAATTATGTTGCATAGGAAACCATTAAAGTAAGTGGATTAATCACTCGAACTACTTGAACTATCAAATAGTTTTGTAATCTGACGTTAGGAAGTAGGTTTCATTCGTAGACCGTGTAACGCTGATTGATTTGTAAATATAAATATGAGATAGTACTCCTCGAAGAATTCAAATACAGGTATTCACAGCGCACACAGCTGTCTCGCTGACATGATGGATGTAATTTTGTTGTCTTTTTTTCTAATTCTTATTTTACTATTATAATCAAACAGCTTGTGTGAGTACTTTAAACTTTTAAATTACCTGTAGAATACTTTGAAATACGATGCATAAGATTACAAAACTTTAAAGATTTGAAATGGCCGTATTTTTTGTAACTGATCAACGGATTTTTCATTCGTATTTCTTCGCAGGTCGGAAATTGTGAATTAGATTGCTCCGAAGTTTTGCCAAAATCAAATGTAACAATCGTTACTGGACAAAATCAGCTGGAGTAATGTGCGTTAACTTAAGCCAGCCCACTAAATATTTGGGTCTTACAAAAGTTTTACGAAGCTTGCAAGCGAAAGCTTCATTTAAGCTTAGAACTTGGAGCGAGAGCCACCTTGAAGATGCCATATATGATTTTGGTGAAAAGTGGGAACAAAGTGCTCTCTTCTCGAAACAATTGTTTAGAACACACACACACACACACACACACACACACACACACACACACACACACACACACACATATATATATATATACACACACATATATATATATATATATGTGTGTGTGTGTGTGTGTGTGTGTGTGTGTGTGTGTGTGTGTGTGTGTGTGTGTGTGTGTGTGTGTGCGCGCGAGAGAGAGAGAGAGAGAGAGTGTGGACGTATTATAACGCCCATATTGGACTGATGTTTTTATGATGCTCTTGACCTGATTATGTTACGACTGCAGACCGTCGAAAACAGTAGCCATAAAAAAAAGTAATAAAAAGCATAATAATAGACGAGGACGTAGGGTTTGTTAATTAATTTTCATTGCAATTTTTTTTATTATAAACATATTACAACTAACGTTACAGTTATCAAGGAACTTTCACTACCAAATTCACTTTTGTCAGTAAACATCCACTGATGAGTGCCGGACAGACTATCCACTAGCTCACGTGGTTACAGCTGACACTTCTCTTTCCTTATAGAACCAGATCACGCGGCTTGATTCTTCTTAGCCGTCTCGCCAGATCGCTGGTATTAAGTAACTGAACAACTTCTAGGTTTATGTGCTGGTGTAAGTGTTTTTTTGGGAGTCGTGATGTATGCTGATGTACCATGTACTCACAACGTTCCTAAGTACTTTATTCTGGAAGACCTGGATCACTTTGATGTTGCCCTTCTTGGCACAGCCACAAAGCTGAATGCTACAGCTCCAGATAGGCTTTTGTATTTGCTTATATAAGAGCTAAACAACTCAGAATGCCTTCCAAGTAGCCAATAAACTTTCCTATATTTTATATTAAATTCTTCCTTCTTCTTTTTCATATGTTTTTTCTAACGAAGTATAGCATCCAGGGCATCCTAGATACTTTGCAGTGTCCCTATAGGGAATTATTAGGGAGTTACGGTACTGAGCTAGTTTTTCTGTCAGTAAAATAGATGTATGTTGATTTCATCTCATTTAATCTAATTCTTCCATCTAATTGGTCCAGCTATTAACTTCATTTAAGGCTGCTTGTAGTCTTGTTGACTCCTCAACGCTGTCACTCATACCCCTTGTTGCTTTAACGGCAAATGTCGCTGTAACAGATCCCTCGTTCCTTGGTATATCACGAGTCAGAAAATGAGCTGTTTAAGCATTCATAATGTCATAAAAGCAATTATGTCAAAAAGTTCAAAATGTTAATTTATATGCAGATTTTAATGATAATGACGGTGAATTTGAAATTTCAAAAATGAATGAGGTAAAGATTTTTTTGAAATTTGCTTCCATCACGTCAACGAGACAGCTTGTGTCGTGATTTTTTCCCTAATTTTTCAATTTAATTTTAGAAAGTTAAAATTTTACATTCTTTAATGGTGCAAGCAGATTTTCGCTAAGTTCAACATAGATAATTTGACAGAAATTTGTTTTCATTATGTTAGCCAGCCAGTTGCGTGATGCGATTATTGTCTTAAGTCTTGTACATCTGAACTGAAAATGTTTTTAGTACGGTTAGTATTAAAGCATTATTAATGACACTGAACGTACAATAGTCTATAAATATTCTGTGCTTGATAATTGCCTTTAATCAATCTACTGCTTTGTGGTCCACCCTACTACCTTTGTAGCTACGTGGCAGCTTCAAGCCTTTAACCCTTTACCTGTCAGACGGTCGGCAACGGCCTCAGGCGGTAATTAGACTTTGATAAAATAGAAATTCACCCTCAATAGTGACTGTCAAACTTTATTAACTGTCTAACGGAGATTTGAAATTAGTGTAAAATCACGTAATAAAGTTTGACTTAATTGAAAGAGATTTTCAAGATGAAACAATTTGTTTAAAAAAATACATTCAATTCTTTTTAAAAAAATGTTATAAAATTTAACACATATCACGACAAACATGTTTTTTTACAAGTGTCTACAAAACCCCTCTTTTTAGGGTCTGAAATTGAACTAAAAATAAAATCACTTACCATGTTTTCTCTTCTTTTTTATTTTAATTACGATAAATTACTATGTTATAGACGTTATTCGTTATTATAGCCTATCAGCTGTTCAATGAAATCAACTGATCGTCACGAATTAATATAAAACAACTTATTTTTTAATATAACTACCAAAATTAACGATTCATTAACGATCTAGGATCGGTCAAACTTCTTCGTAGTTTCCACAGTGTAGTGGTTATCGCGTGTGCCTCCACGCGCAAGATCCCCGCTTCAATCCCGGACGGAAACAGTAATTTTTAGTTATAATTAATTTAATATGAGGCTTGCGACGCGCAAAAATATACTGTTATATATCAATGTTAACATGTTCGCATTGTGCATCCCGCAAAATCCACTGCAAAACTAGCTGTGAAACATGATACGTATTAAAATTCAAGTTTTCTTGTCATCGCTAAAATGGTAATGTAAATATATCTTAAGCCAGAAAGTTCTCGAAAAATATATAAACCTAGTGAAGATAAAAACAAAAGAATGTGTTTTCAGATTGTTTCGGTATTTCAATGGAAAAAAACGTTTTTAAAAACTCCCAAACAACTTTAGACGGTTTTTACGCCGCTCGACGTTTTGCAATATGTGTAGAAGTAAGTAAGATACGATTCAAAAATCACTTTTATGTTTACATTACAAGAGGAGCGCCTAAATCGTACGCTACAATCGATGTGTTCTGAAGTGCAGCAGTGCAGACGATACTGAAGTCAGCTGATCCATTCTTGTATACAAAGATTTACGGAAGTCAGCTGATCCATTCTTGTATACAAAGATTTACGGAAGTTAGCTGATCCATTTTTGTATACAATAATTTACGGAAGTCAGCTGATCCATTCTTGTATACAAAGATTTACAGAAGTTAGCTGATCCATTCTTGTATACAATGATTTACGGAAGTCAGCTGATCCTTTCTTGTATACATGACTTATATCAGATATAAACTACTAAACGTTCAAAGAACTTGCAGGATAATCTTAATAAATTGTAATATTTTACGCCAATTTAACCGGTACCATAACATTTAAAAAAATGTTCCTGGACCAACTTTATTGGAAAATTTACGCTCTTTTCCCACATAGTGGTTAAAATTATCAGGTCTTGCAGTTTAGGGATTATTACAGAAAATATTCAGCAACTGCACTCGTCATCGTTAAATCAGAGCGCCATCTTGAAACGGGAGCGAATGGGAAAAAGTCTTACTTACACGTCGCTCGGACTTTATACAACGTACCACGTACCAAATTTCAGAACAATCGGTCAATGCGTTCAGACAAAACTGCGTAACAAACAAACACGCAAGAAACACAAACAAGACGCCGAACAACTGTTTTTGCCCATCAGTTGGACACATATTTGTAACTATATTGCACACACAAATGCAATATTTGTGTGTGAAACTCGATTGAGTTACAACATAAACTTTGCTTGATGAATTATTTTTTTAATGCTGTTTTTGGTTTCATTTAAAATATTATTGCTGTATTCTCTTTTTAAATTTATTTTAAAATTTTTAAATACTGAATTTTATTTAATGAGTAGGCTTTTAGTTATTTTGTTTATTTTTATTATTAATTAAAATCTTAAACAATTATTAAGTTTTATATTTTATCAAATTTTATATTTTATTTTTATAGATCAATTTATTAATTAATTTGTGTTACAATTAAAATAACACCTCTCTCTCTCTCTCTCTCTCTCTCTCTCTCTCTCTCTCTCTCTCTCTCACACACACACACACACACACACACACACACACACATACGCGCGCAGGATATGTTGACTGATCATTTATCAGTTTTAAGTCGGTTTTATTTTATTCTAAAGCCTAAAATGGAAAGTATGAGACGTGAGAGTTACCTGATGTTCTGACGATCCTTTAGATACTCCATATGTGTTTCAATAACACATGTCCTTATTTTTGTTACAAAACCGATCGCAATGCTTAGTGTAACAATACCTGAAAGATATTTACGCAACTGTCGTTGTAGAAATTATTATTAAAATCGGCGTTTCTTTATTTTGTACCTTGGAAGATTTTACTCAACGTATCGCCAAAGTGTTAACAATAAAGAAGACACAATTGTTGTTTGTAACTCCGTATCTACCAGAACCGTATCAGACCAAATGAACTCTTTGTGTCAACTCCGGGGGTGAGTTATTTACACCCCACTTACCACCATTTCGGTATTCGTGTTTGGAATACCGAAATTGTTTTCTTTTGTGGTAACGAAACTCCGCTCTTTATACAGAGTGATCCAAAACAATATGGCTGTATAATATCTGTAGGAACTAGTTTAGACAAATCTAATTATCACATATTTGTGGTAAATAGAATTTTGTGTGTGAAGCGTTTAGTGTTTTTTTGCAAAAAAAACGGAAGGTTTCCGTTAGGTAAGTTATAATTAAAAACAAATGGCGCATCAATGCAGACTGTTAAATATATTCGCAAAAAAAGAGAATATCTTTTACACCCCTTCCAAACATGACTACCAGACCCCCCTCAGATACTATTCGCATTCAACAATAAGGAAAGTTAACTTCATGAACCTTTATACAAAATTTGGTAATACAAAGTTTTTTTTTTTTTCAAAGTTTTGTTTAAAGTTGTAATTTTGTATGCTATGAATTTTAAAGCGCCATGTCTCTGTTAGTATTGAGACTAAAGCAATAAAAAAAACAAATTAAAGATAACTTACTAAGCTACAACTTTAGAAAAAGTAATTTTTTAATATCGTTAATATTTACAGAGCTATAGGGAAAGAAAGGCTCGGAAATAGAATGCCATCCCCTTAACGCCCTTCCACACTTTCTAAATTAAATTTGAACAAAACCGCTACAGTCAGCAAAGTTTGAGTGCATCTCAAAGAGCATTTTGCTACCTTGGGCAAAAAAATCCAATTAGGGATTTTTTACGATCTTTATCTGGTTTTGTTTTTTTAGACTAATAGCAGTTTCTTGGCGAACTAGTTCAGTGATGACTATAAATGTATTCTTACGCACTGGCGGCATATTTCTTTTAAGCTGGAATACAAAAGCTTGTTGAACTAGATGACAAATGTTTGAACAAACATGGACATTATGCAGAAAAATAGTTTTAAACTTGTAAAACCGAGTAAAATATATATTTTCGTGATATTTATAGTGGTTTTACTGTTATTAAAAAACGGAACTTACTTAAAAACGCCCAACTTATTTTATCATGTTCACAGTGCTGTTATATTGTTACGATTTAAAATTATGTCTGTAGTATTTCAAAACGGGAAATTAAAATACAGATTTTTAGTGCAAAATGTTGATATTAATACTTCCAACAAAAGTTTGTTTTCGATATCTTACATTATCAAAACATCTTTCACCGATCGATCGATACTTTAATAACTTTGTTGACTGGAAAAGTAATTAAGTTTAGCGGCAAAGTTTTTAGGGACTTCCTCGCGGGTTGTTTTTGTAAATAACTCAACCGGGTGTGACAACAAAGTTAATTTAGGCTGGCAAAAAGCAGGAAGTTGATCAGCATCCCATTGAAAAACAAAACATTAATATAAGAACGCTGCAGTTGATCAGTTCAACTAATCGATTAACAGCAGACGTTGTTTTGCTGACGTGATAGAAGCGAATTTCCGAAAAATAATTGTTTTTACCTTTTCCTTGACGTTATGATTTTACCATAATAATCAGCTACAAGTATGCAAAGGGCACTGTAGTGTGATAACTGTATACAAACATAAAAAAACATACTCGATCGAAAAATGAAAAGAAATTAATTTGATGTAAATAGAATAAATATAGTCTAGTTATTTTATACTGATGTACGTTTCGGTAAAATAACTGTCATCTTCAGGGGTAAAAGAAGTTACCTATAGAAACGCAGTAATCAACCGTAATTAATCAGCATTTTGAATTAAATTTTATCCTTTTGTATTTTGAATTCTTTTCTTTTTTCTTAACGTCCGTTCTTTATGCCAGTTAGACTTAAGACAACGAGGGATCAGCGTTAACAGTAAGGGAAAAGCAAGGGGAGTAACTGCGGCTAGTACTAAGAATTTAAGGTGCACAGTTCAGAGAAGCAGAAGACTAACCGGGGCTATAGCCACATCGACCACCGCGTTCTCTTTTCTTTTATGGATAGTGATATTTGTGTGTATTAACACATTCACGTTAGCAATTTTAGTCCAATTTATTCCGAACTTGTCAACAAAATCAACTTTGGTAATAGCTTGTACATGCTTCGAACTAGCAGCACTTGTTCAGCAGTTTCAAAATGGCGGGCATTTCAAATATTTAAAAATTCAAAACTTTCTTATTTCTAGCGTTTATGAGAATCTTATTTCATTATCGTTATCAGTGTTAAAAATTACGCAAATTAGACATTACAAATCCGTTCAAACTAAGAAATTTAACTTGACATCGGTCAGGGTTCATTTTTGTAATCTCAATGTAATTACAAGTTTAAAACGCTAGTACATGAAGATTTTCATGCTGATTGTCATAGTGAAAATGGAAATTTTCAAAAAAAAAGTTACAATAAAATTACTTTTGGTAATTTGCTTAAAACATGTTAGCGAAACAGCTGCGTGCCGCGAATATATTTTATCGAGTTTTGTGGCAAGTTTGAACATCGAAACGAAATTACGAAACACACGTACGTACACACACACACGCGTACAACACACACACACACACACACACACACACACACAAATTTTTGTTTACAATTTTTTCAATATCTCAAAAATAATCTAGAGGTCAGAATTGGTACCCTCTGGTTTAGATCTTACCATGATGGCCTTTCAATAGCTCATTTCCCTGTTAAAATTCGTAAATAAAGATACAGAATCAAGCGAAGACTACCAATTACTTTTCGTGTAGTTTTTATAAGTGTAAAAAAACTGTAATGCATTTTACAATAGCACAGATTATATAAACCTGGTTTAATATTTTGTGTACGCGTGAAATTGGATTTTCCGATTAATATTGGGCAGGGTGTTGAGGGGGGCTGAAAAGTAATTTCATACCCGGAGAGCCGGCCGTAAAATACCTACGTGGTCTGCTTCGTAATTATTGCGATAACGAAAATAAATTCGAAAACATCTGCCTGTACAGCCTACGCTATGGGAAATTACATCAATCGCGAAAAGACAAACAGAAAGAACGTTACATCAATCCGCTGGTCGTTTTGCAATTATCGACATTTATACACGTTTTTCGATAGAAGTAAGTATGCAGCACTCAGCAATCGTGATTAAAGGATTTTCCAAATAAAATAAAAATAACCAACTTCATTGAATGGGTATTCACAATACTCGTATATGAAAATTTATTTTTAGAGAATTTTCCATTGGAAAAATGAGCTATTGGAGCAATTATCATTGTAAAGCTGGAGTCGGGGTGAGAAACGCTATCCACTGCGGCTTTTTCCATTGAAAGATGAACTGTGTGTGTGTGTGTGTGTGTGTGTGTGTGTGTGTGTGTGTGTGTGTGTGTGTGTGTGTGTGTGTGTGTGTGTGTGTGTGAGAGAGAGAGAGAGAGAGAGAGAGAGAGTGTGTGTGTGTGTGTGTGTGAGCATGTGAACATTTGAGTATGTGGGAATGTGAGCATGTGGAAATGTGAGCACGTGAGCATGTGAACACGTGGAAATGTGAGCATGTGAGTATATGGGTATGTGAGCATGTGAGTATGTGGGAATGTGAGCAGGTGTGTATGTGAATATGTGAGTAACAAATATGCTGTTACCTTTTGCTAACACACACACACACACATACGAACACATACACACACATGCGCGCCAGCCTTTCTATAACGTATATATTTTATCAAGTTTATACTTGGTACGTTAACAACAATGGCCATGAACAACAGAAGTTCATTACAGGCATTTCAGACAGAACTCTCCCGTGAACCTACCCTCCTATGTAACACCCTCAATATAAAGGGTAGAAACCCTTACGCAGCTAATGGACTTTGATGAAGTTGCGTTACCTAACTTAATGTATTTTACTTTGAAGTTAAGCGTAACAAGATATCGTTCGGTTTTCACTCTAACCCAAGAAACTAATGTAACGAATGTTTAAGTGAAAACTTTTTTTGGCGGGTATAACATTTTTTTGTGGAAGAGAAAAAAATAGAAACAAAATGTCACATTCACCGTATACACATAATTAGTAAGATATTCTAAAAAATTAATTAAAATCTACCAGTGAGCATAAGTAGATCAATGATGATTTCCGCTTATCAAGCTAACGAACGAGAGTTTAAAATACGCTACTGACTTTAAAGTTTATTGATATTTAGTGTTTAGTACCGCGTGACCCAGCCTGCTCAGTATTCATTTTCATATATTAATTATTTAAAATTTAAATAAACATGATTATTATAAGTTATTTACCAAATTATTACTTATAAAGTAAAAAAGATCAATAAAAAATAGATGATTTAGAAAAAAAAAAAATAAAATGGGAACTGACAAGATGTATGTAATTAAAACTGTATTTGTTTATAATATTATAATTAATTACTAATGTATGTCAAAGTTATATTACTATGAGGTTCCTTATGCAAAATAAAATATTAACAATTTTTTTCCTGCGAAAAATCGTAATTCCTATCATCGCCATAGCATACATTTGAAATTAAAATAACAAAATCATAAAAAAACTCTAGTTAAAAGAATAACATAATAATAAAAATAAGTAGATAAATAAATAAACACATACAAAATATATTAACATTTATAAATATTTACCTAAAACTAGTTAACAATAATACTTCTTGAAGGTTATAAATACACAATTTATTGAAGGGCCGTAAATTGGCTCTAGAATAATAAATTAAAAAAATAAAACATACTTAAAAGTAATTAACCAAATAACCAGAAATAAACAATTTGTTGCAGGGCTTTAAATAGTCCCTACAATAACCGTATATCGTTAAATTTTAAATTTTATTTTAAAAAATTAATAAGATGAAGGAAACCTAAAGTCCGGTAAAAATGGCCAGGACACCATCTCCCAACTTCGTCTGTAAACAATTGCCAAATCTACACATAAACCTATTTTGAAAACCATCGCAGTCGACCAATATATGTCTTATTGTGATGGTTTCCCTAAATAAACTTTTATTAAGGTGGTCCCCACGCTCCCATCAGTAAACTATGCGTCAGCAAGGAATGTCCATTGTGAAAACGAGTAACCACAACCTCCTCCCCTACGATTTGCACGAATTGAGGGTTCCCAAGATCGCACTGTATTCTTTACCACCCTCAATTTATTGTTTCTACTACTTGTCATTCATCTTCCCATTGAGCATACGTTTCCTAAAATTTAAAAGTCAGCTGGTACGAATCGCCCAGTGACTGGCACCAGACGCGTTCCTTCTTTAGCAGCACAATCTGATCTCGTATTTCCAATCATTCCGCAATGCCCAATGTTAATCAGCACAATGTTAATCCGATACCCCGAAACAGAAGTCTGTAGATAGGCCCTAATATTTAAAAAAATTTTAACATCGATACATAGAATTAAAATGGCGCGTTCAATATGGCTGTCTGTTCACAGTATTATTAATATGAAGTCATTTATTTATTATGCATTATCCGCCATATTAAAGAGAGCAAAAACATTTTATACTTTACATTGCAATATATATAACTAAGTTTTTAGGAAATTTTTCTTTAGATACAAAAAAACTAAATGTTTATATCTCCAAAAAATATTATGCATTCATATATTTATAAACATAATTAACATTGAGCGCGCGCGCGCGCGCGCGTGTGTGTGTGTTTTATTATTTGATAATTTCGAATGCAATCACTGGATGCCTAAATAATCTGTATATAAATTTTTAAAATATTTTAAATTATCAGGTTCCGTTATATAGCCGCAGTTTTAACAAAATGAGCCCGTATCCGGTATAAGAGAGCTTACAGCCGAAGTAGACCTGCATTAGCTTCCCTTTATTAAGACGTTATCCTGAAGGTCGCGGTTATGAAGGAAAGATAAGGCTTCTGGCGTTACCGCGGCTTGTTTGTGTTCCATTAATTAAATTTCTTATTAACTTGTGCCTCCTAGATCCAGGCTGACGTAACAGGTTACGACTGTGGATCTCATAACTCATAGCGTAACAGTTTAGGGGATGTTTTTGAAGTGAAAATTGCTACAGGTGGGTCAAGCATGTTTTTCTATGATGAAAAACACAAGCGAATTTAAGTATTCACTTCAGTAATATTAACAAGTAACTTGTACAACGCAAGCTTGACGCTTTTCGCAAATTTTTGTACTATCGCGAGTTCATCAGCTCAATTGGTAGACTAACTACCAGTGAGTTGATTGTTTCTATATGAATTTTGGCTCGGTACTATGATTTTTTATTATAAAACTGAGAAACGTAAATTCAAAATCAGATGTGGATTATGAAATAAGATTTTCAAAAAGGAGACGAAACATTTTTTAAAAATTTGCTTCCAGCACGTCAGCAACGTTACTCTTTGTTATTTATAATAGAAATATTAGTTATGAACATGAAATTACTTATTTTTCGTCCAATTTTTACATTCAAATAAATATGGTCCTTTTTTATAATTTTCATGCACTCTCAGACCCCATGATTTCAAAGTGGTTTTACTTCGATGATTGTCTGGTTGTCGGGGAGATTGGTGGTAATTACAACGGCAAAGTAATTTTCATACGTAAAAAATTACAGTAAATTGATTCATCAATTTTATTTATTTTTTAAAATTTTCGCGTGAATGTTTGATATCAGTGTCGGTAAGTCTAATAAGGAATTGGGTCAGTTTGTGGAATAACGACGTGGATTTTATTGGCAAATTTCCATCGGAAAATGGAAAATGAGTTATTACCTGCAGCCCAGAACCGGAATATGGAGGCAATGCCGATTCTCACCTCTAAAACACCATACAGGTGGTGATAGCCTATTTTTGATAGACTATGGTAAACATTTGTTTTTTTTTTACTAAATAATTTATACCTGTAAAACAGTTTAACCATTTGTGTTATAATTTTACACAATATTCATAAAAAGAACCTATTCCCGTAATTCGTTTCAAAATGGCGGACATTTATAGAAACTTAAAGGAAAGTTACTAAAAAAATGTTACATTTAAACAACCTATAGGCTATGTCATACGACCGTTGATATCCCTCTTAACAATGTACATTAATGGAAGCTGTTTTTCCGTTATCATTTGTTCGAAAAAAAAGTTGCGTTGAAAATAAACTAACCTAAAAAAAATTATGGACATAGAATAATAATCATTCCACGCAGCTGTCTCGCTGACGTGATAGAAGCGCATTTTCAAAAGTTTGCTTTTTTACCACAAAATTTTTTTTGAAATTCTGATTTCACCATTATAATCTGCATTAAAATCTGCATACGTGTTTTAAAATTGCACTGAAATAATGAAAATATACAATTAAATTTCATAATTTCTACGGATTTTGGTAATTCGAAATGCTAATTTATATAGTTTTCAAAGCTGATACACACACACACAAATAACACTATTCACTAACAAAAGTTATATTTAATTGAATAATTTTGTTGGAGGTTAAAGAAAAAGTTCAGAAACACAAGGAGCATGTTGCAAGTTCAACTTTTCCAAGAAAGTTATCGTTCAAGGACGTTTATCCATTTCACACAATTAATTTTACTTCCTTTTTACGGTTCGTTTAACCATATTCTCACTCCTTACGTTGTTTGCGTTCTTTTTGTTTCCAAAACAATAAGCAGAAATTAATACTGAGAAAAGAGGAAATTTTACTTTCTACAAAATTGTTTTTTTCGTTTAAGAAATTCTCATTTTCAGATTGTAATTTGATAATTGTGATCGAATAAAACCGCTGACTCAATGAATAAGTTTATCTGTAAAGGAGAGTTGCGCTTCAATTGAAATGTAGAGACACTTTATCGCGTTCTAAATTCCTCAGAAAAATTTGTTTTCGAGAATAAAAAGAAGGGAAATTTTATTTTCTTCTTACTGAAAGAAAGCAGTATTTTCTAAAAAAACCTGCAGTGGGAACAACAAACCCAAGTTGCTACAAAGACAAGCGTTTTCATTTGTGATTAAAATTGTATTGAAAACTGATTAACCGATTTTGATAAATTACACCGATTTTCTTATGAGGTTTTTGGTAGAGAATACGTTATCGGTTTGTTATGGAGTAGATAATTGGAACCGTAGATTACAAATAAACGGTGGTACATTTTTTTTGTTGTGGTAAAAGTCGTTTCGAGAAGGCGGGGCTAATTTGCGAATTCTTTTGTCAACAACAGAACTATGTGAGTCGTGTGTCGAGATGCTTACCAAGATATTTTTGAATGGTTTTAGGCTGATTTCTATATATATAAAATTTATATATATATATATATACATATATAAATATATATATATAAAACTTATAGTATGGTTTCGAGGATGTCGCTTTTTTAAAAAAACAACTTTCATTAATTACAATAAGAATTTATTATACTCTTAAAAACTTATAATAATTATTTAAGTTCGTCTCATATTCATTGAGATGCGAACTGAGTGAAATCTCGACTAACACTAAGCTTATGCTCTTCCCTCTCCACATACAATAAAAATGCTTACCATGCTAAAAACTACATTGTCATCACTAAATCTAACAGTCTACAATTATTGTCTATATAACTAATGAAAATGGTTACCATGCTAAAAACTACATTGTCATCACTAAACCTAGCAAAGTCTACAATTATTGTCTATGTAACTCCTCCACCCCTAAACAAAATTTCCGGGGGTTGTTGAACAGCAGCTTCCCTCGAAGTTTTTCCAATCAGCTTCTTAGACGATTAGTACAATAGTTACGAATTCTGATTCATACTTAGCTGGTGAAGAATATAACTTATAAATATTACATTTTTTTTTCAACAATAAGCACGTTTATAAAATAAACTATGTTATTTGAATCTAACTTACAATTAACTTCCATTATTTACAAATTATAATTTAGTTTTTAATTCTTTCTTGACTAATAGCATGGCAATTGCTACAATTTCTATAAAAATGATTCAACACATTATTGTAATAGACATCAGTATTATTTAACTTTACAATGAAATCACTTAAAAATAGTGTACAAAAGTATGAAATGAAGATTTCAGTTTTGCTGGTCCTAAATCTATTGGAATCATCCCTAAGTTTTTGGAGACATCCTTAAATTCTACTGGGTCGGCAGTGGCTCTATCAAGAAACGGGAGGAACCTGGAACAGGATTTAGGCTGGGTTACTTTTTATGTTTTTGAATTTCCTCGGTCTTTTAATTTTAGATAAATGAATTTTCTTCTTGGTGTTATTGTGTCTTGGTTTTATTTCAGCTGTTTTTCTCTCTTGATTTGTTGAAGAACCTCTTCTTTCTTAAATTTATTTTTGGTTTTACTTTGTTTCTGCAAATTGTTTACATAAACGTCTGTTGGGATTTCAGTTAAAGGCTCTCTATTCTGATTCCTTTTAGTTTGAATGTTTTCTTTAGTCTTCTGGTTAGTTTCTCTGATACGTTCTTATAATTTCTTTGTTTTCTCTTTGTGACTTATTACATAATCGTTAGTGACCTGATTTTCAATGTCAATATTCAAAACGTGATTTGAGTCAATAGCCCGTACAATACTTCAAATGGTGTTAATTTTGTTACTGAATGGATGCTATTATTGTAAGCTATGACTGCATAGTTTACTTTCTTTGTAATATTATCGTTTTTAAATTCTACCTGGTTATTTAAAAGCCTTATGTGTTCAATTAGGGTGGTTGGAATCTTTCAATTAATCCATTAGAAGGTGGGTGTTGAATACTTATAAAATGTATTTTAATTTTGTGTAATTCCAAGATTTATTTAATTATTTTATTATTAAATTCAGTTCCATTGTCTGAAACAATGGACTCAGATACTCTATAATGTGCAAAGTAGTCTAAGAGTTTATCAGTGACCTCGGTAGCATGTGCACCTCCCACATGATACATTTGTGCATAGCGAGAGAATCCGTCTATAATACTAAGAATTTTTTTTCCTAATGAAATACTATCTATGTGGATTGTTTGCAGTGGTCCACGATTGGTGTAGGCGTGAGATTCATCTCGAGCTTTAAAGTCACTCTACCGTACTTTGTCTTTAAACATATTTCACAAGAATTAATAAAGTTTTTAATGAGTCATAACGTTTCTTGTATGAATTGGTGATTAGTTTTGCTTAATCCTTATTATTATATTCTCTAACTAAGAGATTATTTATAATATCTCGAATTTCTTCCTCATTGGTTATATCTAGTAATTTAGAGTTACATTTAACTAATAAAAGTTGAGAGTGTTTGAAATGTTTACCTATATATACATGTTGGAAATTCCTCGAAAAAGTCATTTTCGAAATAAATATAATATCTAATCTTGGGTACTAGGAATTCTTTTACAACATTAAAAATGTCGTTTTCTAGATTATTTCTTGATATTTCAACGATTAATATCATTTTAGAGTTTCCAAATAATTTTAACATTTTAACTTTTTTTGGCTGATAGTCTTCCTTGTAAAAAAATATCTGTTTTTTCCCCAAAATTCACAGTTTCTTCATAAATTGGAATTTACACTCCCGTATTCCCTTCGTAATTGGAATGAACGGTTTGGTCGTTTTCTTCATTGAACGCTGATCGACCGCGTTATATTCTTCCTCCAAATCAAAGTTTACTATCATCGACTGACTATCGTCTAGATCTGGAAAATACAGTTGGGTTGACTCAGCTGTAGTCTTCTGTAATTCTTCGTCCACAGAATTTTGAGGGTCCTTTGACACTTTTTCTGCGACATTCAATTGAATTCTGGATAATGTGTTCGCGTTCTGGTTTAATTTACCTTTTTTATATTTTATTTCGTAGTTGTATTCTTCTAATTTTAAAAGTCAAAAGTTTATAATTCGGTTCCTTAACAGAGAACAACCATTGCAAAGGTTTGTGATCTGTATAAATTTTGAACTTTCTTCTAAATAAATAAGGCCTGAAGTGTTTTGTCGCCCATACGATTGCAAGTAATTCCTTTTCAATTGCGGAATAGTTAGTCTCACTGTCATTAAGGGTTCGACTAGCATACGCTATGGGAAGGTCTTTTCCATTTTTATCTTGGCTTAATATTGCTCCTATTGCAAAATTGCTAGCGTCAGTGGTTAATATAAATTCCTTTTCGAAATCGGGGTATTGTAAAATTGACTCGTTAGTCAATATGTTTTTGCTAGTTTCAAAGCAATTCAAATAGTCGGGGTTATTAGGGTCAATTTTGGCTTTTTTCTTTAAACAACTGGTAAAAGGTTTAATTATTTTTGTGAAATTTTTAATAAATTTTCGGTAATATCCAAATAATCCGAGAAATCCCTTTGTTTGTTTAGCTGTTTTCGGAATTGGGTAATTTTTTATAACTGTTATTTTTTCTGGGTTGGGCTTTACTCCATATGGTGTTACTACGTGTCCTAAATAAGCAACTTCCTTTCTTAAAAATTCCGTTTTGTCCACTTGTATTTTGAAATTAGCTCCCCTTAATCTATCAAATACCTCTCTCAGTCTTTGCACGTGTTCCTGTAAGCTAGTTGAATATATGATAACGTCATCGAGATAGACTAGGCAAGTTTCGTTCTGGATTCCACGTAACACGTTATTCATTATACGTTGAAATGTAGGTGGACTGTTTTTCAGTTCGAACGGCATTCTCAGAAATTCATAGCGTCCAGTTTCGGTCTTATCAATGCTGTAGGGATGCATTTCAGCCTGATGAAAGCCTGATTCAAGGTCGTGAATATTGTGATCTCCCCAATTTCTCAAATATGTCTGTTATATCAGGAAGTGGGAATTTGTCGTCCAATAGTTTTTGAATGTAGTCCTCGGAAATCTAGTCTAAACTTTTGTCTGTTGGATTCGTCTGCTTTTTTGGAACAATCCATACGGGTGAATTCCACGGTGAATGTGAGTGTCGAATTATTTCTTGGTCAAGCATTTCCTGGATTTATTTATTGACCTCCTTAAGATAAATTTCCAGGTATCGGTAGATTCTTGTGTATACAGGTATTTCGTCTGTTGTCCTGATTACATGATTAATTTGGTTAGTGAACGTCAAGTTATTATTTTCATGGTGGAATATGTCAGAATATTCAGAAATTAATTTTAGAAATTCTCGTTTTTCCTCAGTGTTCATATGATCTCTTCTAATTTTTTGTAAATCTAATTTATTATCTTTATATTATAACATGTTGAAATTTAGTGAATTCGTGTGATTATTACTTAATTTACAAATTTTTAAATGTCTTAGAGGTTCTACATCCATTGGTTCAACAATTAAACGTCTATATGGTATTGTATTATTAATTACAGGGCAATAACTCTCGCCATTTTCTACTTTTACTATGCTCTGCGGTATTTCTATCCCATCTTGCTGTCTGTGGGGTACTACCCTTCTCCATTGTACATATTGTAAATTTTTATTCTTACCGTTTGTTTAGATCGTGCTCTAATTACATAACAAGTGGTACCTTTTTCTTTTACTTCTTTATTATTATGAATATTATTTTTATTATGCTCATCTGTGTTAAAGAATTGCATAGGTATCTTCTTGTCACAAAATACTAATTTATTATTTACGAAATCTAAGGTAATTTTTAATTCCCTAATCATATCTATTCCAAGTAACAAGTCAAAATCTTTGTGAAAATCAAATAAATAGAATTTTGAAATCTTCCTTCCTAAAATTGCTAATTTGCAGCTAAATTTTTCTTTCGAAATTCCATGTGCTATTCTTACTTCAAACGGTTCTTGTTTAACAGTATTTTTGAAAATATTAAAGGATGACTTCCTAATTCCTTATTGAGGTGCTTACAGATGCTTGCTAATCCCTTCCTATGTTCCTTTCTCTTGACCCTCATTATAAATGAAGGATGAGGTTCTACTCCTTTTGGACAAAAATCTAGCTATATAGTCAGATCCCGCTCATTCTATTTTATATTCTTACTTATGGAAATACCCACAAATAGCTAACGAAATGAGGTTCTCCCGCTCAGACCCTTGCATGCATACAGGTACACTGAGAGGTCGCCAGGTCTCCATTTAAGCCGGTGTCATTTACTCCATCAGCAAGGGACGCTTTTCACTTTAGAGTTATTCCAGCTATATAAAGTAGTGTATGCATACATTTCGAGTAGATAAATGCGAGTAGTATGAGCTAAAGGTACGGTGGGATAGTTAAGTCCATCAGTTGCTCACTTCAGCTGCCTTTGCAGGAGTAATGAGCATTAAAATCCTAACATATGCAGGTTAGTTATGGGTGAAATCAGGTCTTCAAAAAAGTGTAAAAGAACAAAAAATATTGTTTGTAATTCTTTTTTATCTTTAAATTTTACAATGACAATTGTCTTTTGTGTAGAAATGATTTAAATGTGATACAATTTATAAGGCTTAATTCAAATTTAAGTTAAAGTAAAAAAAAGCGTTGTATTTTTTACAAAGAGGCACTTACTGTTCCCGACGTCTATTGTTGCCAGAATGTCGCTTCCGGTTTCCGCTTCGTTTTAAACGAAATTCCGAGAACAGTAACCCAGTTATAAGTAGAGTGCTTCAGCGAACCAAGTCAACATTTTTACTTTATCTTAGGTGCACTTCACAGAAATTATTATAAAATTCAGTTAGCATTGCCTAGCATTGATAGACACGTTTAATATTTTTATAATTTTTTAAAGTGTATTGTAATGGAAAAATCTGATTACTAGCTTCCTTTCATGTGAAGCATGTTTTTGTAATTTGTGTATAATTTTAAATTTAAATTAAACATTGTACAATAAATAGATTTATTATATTAGATTAGAAATTATTATAAAACCTCAGGCACTGCGCTCGACGGACCTATTGTGCAACTAAACGTTTTAAGTACTAGTCCAGTAGATTGGTGCCCTTAGAAATCCACTGATTAGCTCATCCTGCTAAAGGTCCCTAGTGTCCTGGAAACCAAAAAAACTCTTGACGTTCTTTGTGAGTAAGAGCCTCACAATCATA
Organism: Callitettix versicolor; assembly: GCA_022606455.1. Taxonomy (NCBI): domain Eukaryota; kingdom Metazoa; phylum Arthropoda; class Insecta; order Hemiptera; family Cercopidae; genus Callitettix; species Callitettix versicolor. The sequence goes on from CM040184.1 coordinate 38,458,652, forward strand.
AATTATGTGTCCTGCAGTTTCCTCCTCTTTCCTGTTTAACCTGTACACTATTTCTCCGTGATAAATACGTATCCTGTTTAATTACAGCAGAACAATATCTCGTATTGAACCAAAAATAAAAATCATGTATCATGTTTTGTTATCCTTTTTATTTTAATTAGTATAGTTTGTACGTAAACAAAATACACATGAATAATATTTGTGTTTAGAATTTTATTCTTTTTACTTAGAAATTTCATGTATTGCATTTTATGAAATAATCTTGTATTAATTATTATTTTAATTACGATTTTTTTTCGAAAACACAATAAATTAACGCAGCTAGTTTTTAACTACATAACCTAAAAATTATTATAATCTGTCAGCTGTTCAACGAAATCAACTGATCGTTACGGATTAATATACAAGTGAACTCTTAATATAACTAGCAAAATTAAATTAACGATTCATTCCATATATTTACATAGATATAACTTCTTCGTAGTTTCCGTAGTGTAGTGGTTATGAAGTGCGCTTCATACATTCGAGGTTCCGGTTCGATCCCAGGCGGAAACACAGGAAATTGTTAATTATAATTAATTTTATATGAGACTTGCGACGCCCAAAGAATAAGAAAAGTTAAAGAATAATATACAAATTTGCAAACTTGAAATTGGTTTTTTATTTAATAGTAAAACGTGAAAACCCTCAAGTAAACTACGTTGGAAATCCGAAAATCAAACATTTAAGTTATCCTGCAAAAGTCAAAAAAGACAAAAGCGTACCGTGGTTGAAGTTAGTTCTGATATGTTTCCATTCGATCTAATTGTACAAATCATTATACTCTCCATATATGATTTAGGATAACATGATTAGCACAGAGAGATTAGCACACATTGGGGATGATACAAAAGGGTTGATACACAAGGGGGTTGATACACAACTATTGTCACATAAGGGATTTACGTAAGCTCCTGTATGTAATGTTATCCATACATTGTATATCACTTCTCTTAGCGCCTGGGTATTGTTGGTTACATTTCTATTGTCAATAATATTGTTGTAATGTGTACTTTTAGTTTACGTGATTGATTGACGGCGTTAATGACAGTTTATTATGAAACAAAAAACACAAAATGAAACAATTCGAGTTTCAGTTGTCGAAAAGAAAAAGTAAAAAATGTGCATGAATTTATTTAGTGACTGAAACCTGTAAATTTACAACATTTTATTTTTATAAACATTCTGTTATTGGCTAACTTCCATTGTAATTGAACTGCCATTATGGTAAGATCCGTAACCTTAAAATGAGAGCTGATTCTGACACCTAGATAACGTTTCGATGGGTCGTTTAGAGTTACAGCTTATTTTCCAATTTAAAATTAGCTAAACATATTTTATATTCTTCCGCTTACAAAAATATAACCACTCACTTTTTATAGTTGCTATGTTTGAGAATGTAATTGTAATAGTTTAAACTGTTTCGTACTATATTAAAGTTTTTATGTTAGCTTTCCCGAAAATTTTATTTAGAAGAGACAAAGTGTATGCAGTTTTCTTCCACCGTTATATTAATTTATAATACAGTTTAACAGAAAGTACGTGCCGTGTAACACTATTAGTAAATTATAAAACGACTAACGGAATTGGTGAACATGTTCACAGCGAATAGGTCAACACAGAATCTGCATTCCTAATAAGCCACTTTGTATTTCAACTGCGCGGTAACTTTAAATTAAAAATTATATTCATGAATATCTGTATAATGCAAATCTCGTTTCCTGCTTTGATTTAACAAAATTATAAAGGCATATTGATTAACGAATGCATTTTTTTAATAGGTTCATTTGTAAACAAGCTTCTTGAAAGTTAAAGGACTGTTGGGCAAGTGTTGGCAAATATAGGAATTCTAACAATCCCTCAAAAAAGCATCTCGAGTTTAGGTTACATTTTAAACGACCTTAAAGGATTTTAATGGTAAGAAACTTGAAAAACTATCAATAAATTTATTTTTTGGTGAAGTATGAATGAAAATAATAAAGCGTAACTTTAAACTTCAGTATACTTTGGAAACATGATAAAGTAAACCACAGTGAAATTTGGAATTATTTTTATTTAAAGTTTTTTGAAAATCTGATTTCCAAAACCTAAGAATCTACATAAATTATTATTTTAAATTATATAGGAAATTCAGACAAACTCTGTCGTTTATAAAGTTTTAAGTGGTCGACATTTTGAGAAGGTTGAATAGAATACTGGAGGATAACGAACCTTTACAAGCTATTATTAAAATCGGACCGAAATTTCACATACACGCATATCGTATGTGAAATTTCGATCGACCTTCGGTCATCAACATCGTTAACTTCAAATAACAAATTTCAGTTTAGAGTTCTTTCATTTAAAATTTAAAGTATTCGTTTGAAATTACTCTGTCTAATATTATGCAATAATCACCATACATATTAATATCTAAAACAACATGAATTACAATAATAATTGTAAGTGTTAATATTCCTCGTACACTAACACATGAACATTTCAATATTAACAATTAAAATACAATTAATTTATCATTAATTATAAACATTGGAAAAAACTTTGTCATTCATCCCAAACAATAGAAACACATAACCTAATTTGTCATTCATCCTTAACAATGAGAAAACATAACCTAAATGGTTATTCATCATAAACAATGGAAAAACATAACCTAATTTGTCGTTCGTCCTGAAAAATGGGGAAACATAATGTAAGTTGTCATTCATTACAAGCAATGGGAAAACATAACCTAATTATCATTCATTTTGAACAATGGGAAAAACATAACCTAAGTTGTCATTCATTATAAACAATGAAAAACATAACCTAAGTTGTCATTCATCCTATCATCCTAAACAATGGAAACAAAACCTCAATTAAAACAATATTTTAAAAATCAGCTGTTGTGAGAAATCAAAGCGAAAAACTTACCGCTACTTATAAACACCTAAAGTGATACACACACACACACACACACACACATATATATATATAAATAAATATATATAAATAAACATAAATAAATAAATATATATATATATACATATACATATACATACACACACACACACACACACACTGTGTGTGTATATATATATATATATATATATATATATATATATATATATATATATATATATATATATATACCTGTTGATTAATGCCGGTGTTTTGTGTTTATTCAGAGCTGAAAAGCACCATAGGTTTTGTTTTCTGTTAACCACACATTTGCATTGTCATGGATGTTATACATTGGTCTGTTGTGATGCTCTAATTCTATTAACTGCAGATTTGTGTTCTTTAGTGCTATTAATAAAACAACACACACACACACACATATATAGCCTATATATATATATATATATATGTGTGTGTGTGTGTGTGTGTGTGTGTGTGTGTGTGTGTGTGTGTGTGTGTGTGTGTGTGTGTGTGTGTGTGTGTGTGTGTGTGTGTGTGTGTGTGTGTGTGTGTGTGTGTGTGTGTGTGTATGTATGTATGTATGTATGTATGTATGTGTGTGTGTGTGTGTGTGTGTGTGTGTGTGTGTGTGTGTGTGTGTGTGTGTGTGTGTGTGTGTGTTGTTTTATTAATAGCACTAAAGAACACAAATCTGCAGTTAATAGAATTAGAGCATCACAACAGACCAATGTATAACAGCCGTGACAATGCAATGTGTGGTTAACAGAAAACAAAACCAACGATCTATGGTGCTTTTCAGCTCCGAATAAACACAAAACACCGGCATTAATCAACAGGTGGTTATACAATGATAGATACGGTCGCCATCACAGCGCTGCCATTAGTCTTTGTCAACATAACTCATTCATTTTATACTTTGCTGACGCTAAAGCTGTGCTCGTTACACAGTAATCTATGTAATAACATGTGCCAAGGGAATTGTGTAAGCACACATATCCACTCTGTGATATTAGTTGGCCGACTTTAAGTGTTTGCGTTTAAAGTTAGTTTGTTATCACAGAGTTATCAGAGAGTGAGCTGTAGTGTAAGCGGTGGTTGTCGTTTTTCTCCGTCAGTTTGCCGGTCTATTTCTAAATATCGCTTCTTCTGAATTCAGTTTCTTCTGTACTCCCTTATACAATCTGAGGAAGTAATTTTCCAGATCTTTAAGATAGTTTTTCATGTAGTCTGCTTTCGAAAATTCACCACCATGTAAAAACAGTTAATGTGTTTACTTATCTATATTAATAGTTCGTTTGTTATCACACAACTATGATAACAACTTTTTATCAGCGTCTCGGAAATGCATAATGTTCAAATATATACAAAGAATGCGTTGCAGAGAGAACGGTGGTTAACCGGCGGAGGCAGCTGAAGTGTGCAGCTGATAGTCTTAGTAATCTCATCGTACCTCTAGCTCATACTGCTCTCTACATCTACTAAAGACACACACACACACACACACACACACACACACACACACACACATTCACTATTTTACATAGCCTGATTAACTCTAAAGTGTAAAACGACCCGTGCTGATTGAGTGAATGACACTGGCCTAATAGAGTATCAAAGCTGTCGACTTAGAACTTACCTTAGAGCCTATGCATGCAGGGCTCTGTATGGACGGACTTAATTTCCTTACTTACTTGTGGGTGTTTCTGAGGAGACTGTTCAAAGTTAAGCGTCATGATAAAACAAACGTTCTATAAGCTTTACTACTCTCCATTCCGTATGAGTTGCGAGTGAATAAAAACAAATTGATCATTTTTGCGTGCGTAAATTTAGCACGAACCTAGACCAATACGCTTTGAACTTTTATTCTAGTTTTAAGGATAATAAAGTACATTTTATTATTTTATATTTATAATATATTTTTAGTAACTGTTTTGTTTCAACTCGACTGTTTTCAACTGTTAATGGACTTCAACTGTTTCACCTCGACCGTTCTGCATTTGAGTTGCGTGTTCCTTTGTTTATTACGCAGTTTTCGCCAAGGCTTTGACCGACTGTTTTCAACTGTTAATGGACTTCAACTGTTTCACCTCGACCGTTCTGCATTTGAGTTGCGTGTTCCTTTGTTTATTACGCAGTTTTCGCCAAGGCTTTGACCGACTGTTTTCAACTGTTAATGGACTTCAACTGTTTCACCTCGACCGTTCTGCATTTGAGTTGCGTGTTCCTTTGTTTATTACGCAGTTTTCGCCAAGGCTTTGACCGACTGTTTTGAAATTTGATAAGACGGCGCCTTGTACGAAGCCCAAATTACATATTAATAAAATTTTTCCTACTTATTACCGTTCAAATATGACGGCTTCCGATTTAACGGTAATGATTGTACGCAATTTCAAACAAACGCATTGGCTGATTGTTTTGAAATTTAGTACGAATACCTTGTACAAAGCCCGAAAGACGTATGTGTAAAATTTGTTCCCATTCACTTCCGTTTCAACGTAATACTGTGAAGTATTCAACGTATTTCTTGTAATACTTGCTGCAAAACCTATCATAATTTTCACCGCTTTATGAAGAAAAGGAATACAAGTTCTAATAAAGTTGGTATAGTAACATTTTTTCGTAAATATTACGGTTACCAGTTAAATTGGCGGAAAATCTTAATAACGCTCTCGTGGAGCACTCTGTATATTGATTAAGAATATACTGAGAGGTCAACTGTTTTTTATATATACAGTGTGACTATTTTTTAAAAAAACCGTTGTCTAAAAATACAAATACACTCAGTCCTTCGTAAGCCTAATAGGTAAGGTAGGACGAGACGAGCCATCCGCATGCTACATATTTGACTTTATAACAACTCTCAACTTACATGGAGTGAACTTTATATACTAACTGCTTTTTTAATAGCTTACAATAACTGATTGTTTACTATGCAATACATAACAGAAGGACGCAAACTTTATGTATAATTTTACAGCGCTAATATACAGTGTGTCCTACGAAGTACGAATTTTATTTTCCATGATTTTCTCATTCCTCCATTGATTATTTTGAAACTATACATACGTGTTAAAGAAAATACCAGAAATAGTATGTGAGAATTTCATGTTGCTGATTTCTGTAGAAACAAAATGGCGGCCAAAATAAAAAAGTTCTATCTCTCTTACCTCACTGTACTGCAGTATTAAATCATATTGTTGAACAACTGTTAATTCTTTAACAGCTGTTAAATTACTTCCAGTTTGATTTGTGAAACGTTCATTGCTGTTTAGTTTTATTTTAATTAGTTTGTATCTAATTAAATTATAAAATAATAATCATTAAAAAATAAACTTTTGTTTGAATAAAAATAACAATTTCAGTTACTTTATTTAAAGTATTTTATTTAAACTTTATTTTGGCTGCAATTTTATTTTTACAAACATCTACCAGATGAAATTCTCACATGCTATTTCTAGTACCTTCTTTAAAAAGTATGTATAGTTTCAAAATGATCAATGGAGGAATGAAAAAATAATGGAGGATCAAGTACGTAAACCTCTTCGTGGGGTACACTGTATATCTTGTACATTTTTACAGCGATTGGTAAAACCAATCTTGTAAAACATATTTAACTGTAAAAAAAACAAATTAAATAGTATATAGAAGTGAAAAAGAAATACAGAAAGCTAAGCTTACAGACTGAAACCCAAAGGTAATATACACCTAACTTTCGGTATTGTAAAGAATAGAATATATATACAACTACTCTCAGTATTGTAAAGAGTAGTTTAAACATACACCTACTTTCACTATTGTAGACAGTATTGTAAATATATTCTCTGTATTGTTAACTATAACCTATTCTCGTTATTGTAAAAGGTAGGTTAAATATACAACTTCTCTCAGTACTATAGAGAGTAGATTAAATCTACACTAGCTCTCGGTATTGTAGAGAGTAGATTAAATATACAACTACTCTCAGTATTGTAGAGAGTAGTTTAGATATAAAACTACTCTCAGTATTGTAGAGAGTATTGTAAATATACTCTCAGTATTGTTAAATATACACCAATTCTCAGTATTGTAAAAGGTAAGTTAAACATACATCTTCTCTCAGTATTGTAGAGAGTAGATTAAATATACACACTCTCCATATTTTAGAAAATAGATTAAAAATATACCAACTCCTAGTATTGTATTACACACTGAAAAAACGTTTTTATATTATTATTGTAATAAAAGTACATCTTGAAAATTTATATAACGCAATAAAGTAGTAGCATTAAAATATGAAAACACAGAAGCTGTATGCAAGAATTGGGTTTATAGCTACCCACTTTTATTGTAGTCGTCATAAAATCTTTATTACTGAATAGGCATATTGCGACCTACATTAAAAAAAATTTATTGTATTATTTCAATAAAAAAATATTAATTTATTTTATGTATGTATATTTTCTCACAAGGCTTGAGACTTGCATTGCAATAAAACGGGTTAATTATTACAATGGGGTTAATTATGGACAATTTCGTCCATTAATTTTATAACTTTGATTTTGTATTCATAAATGACATGTTTTTTATATTTTAATATCGTACGTAAATTTACTCCATTAAAATATTAAATTTTACTCCATTAAATTTACTCCATTAAAATATTAAATTTTACTCCATTAAATTTACTCAATTAAAATATTTAATATTAAAATTCTCCGTTTCTCTGAATCACCCTGTAACAGCTATAATGCGACCGCCTCTTTGACGCAATAAAAGCAAATTTACAAAAAGTAACCAACTTTAATAACATTACATGTACAAATGTTTTAATAAGCCAATAATTTTGTACTTTAAAATGAAAATGCAAAGCGAAACCAGTTTAGTTGAAACTCAGGTTTATGGTCTTAAACGGAGTTGAAATATGCGCGAATTAGCATTTTAATTAAAAAAATAATTTTAAAGACAAATTACTCAAATTGCAAGACAGGTTTATTTTCAACTTTTAAATACTGATTTATGCGCAATATAATCAACTTTGATTAACGATGGTTAAATGAGATTTTCAAAACATTTGCAAGATAGGAAAATTATGACTTGTTAGAGATTGATTATGGCCGCCATTTTGAAACTGCCGGACGGTTTTGCTGAAAAACTATCTCGTTAGCGTAACCGATTTTTGTGACACGTTTGAGTCTAACTGAACCAAATTTAAGAACGTGGACGTGCTAACTAGAGAGAACGCGTGCGCAAGCAAGCACACACACGCGCGCGCGCACACACACACACACACACACACACACACACACACACACACACACACACACACACACACACACACACACACACACACACACACACACACACACACACACACACACACACACACACACACACACACACACACACACACACACACACACACACACACACACACACACACAGTTTGAGTCTAAAATTTCATTTCAAAACCCAGCTCAAAACTTCAAACATTTCAATGTAAATTTGGTATTAAACTAATTATTACAAGTGAATATTTCATTATTGAACAGAGGTTTTCTGATTTTAAGATACAATAATTAATAAATGCACCATCACGTAAAATGAACAAGTAGTGAAATGTTTTACCGGAGAAACACGCACCCTAAAACATGTAACATTCTTTACTTTTATCGTGAGTGGGAATCCATCAATAGCAACACCTGCGCTTTGTGATCGCCCGAAACACATCAATCTTTTTTTACCCTTAATTGCAAACTTATTTTTACTCTCAAGTTTATTGCTTGAAACAGAAATTAATATTTATCAGCTTTTCACATATTAACCACGTGACGTAATAATTGCAACATTCAGGTGTCTCGCTGATGTGACAGAAGCGAATTTACAAAAGTATTTAATTATCTTACCCACTTTTTGAAATTTAGATTTCATTACCATAAACAGTGCTCAATCTACATACACTAACATTTCAAACTTTCATATGACATTGAAAATACGATAATGAAACCTGACGCTGTCAAATTAAATTTCTTAATTTCAACGGTTAAAAGAACATTAATAATTTACTTTAAATATTTTCCTTTTTGCAAGGAAATTTTTAACAAGACTTTACGTAACGTATGTTTAAAGCTTTGTTAAATTTAATAACTGTTTATGGCTGGTAAGATGGCCGTCCGACGAACAGCTGATTATTTTGAAGTTATTTTTACAATTTTTTGAAGGTTATGTGTTTTATTTAAATTCGTTTTTTATTGTTTCTAATTGTATTATGAAATATTAGGCTTATCGTTACTATTTTTGAATTTTCAAAATAAAATAAACAGAAACTGTATTAAAAAAAATACAGTACTTGCTTTGCATAAAAATCAATGGTTATTTAAAATTCAAATTTAACAGAATTGATACTAAAACACTATAGAACAATAAGCACTTTTATCGATTGTAAAACATAACCTCTAAAAATATATTTAAAAATTGTGTAAAGGAGCTGCATAAGTTAATTACTTTAACAAACGTTTAACGTTCGATTAAATTTTAACATACTTCTAGCAATACAACATTTAAACTTAGATTAATACTTTAAACCTCTCTTATTTTAAAGAGTGATTTTCTTAACAGATTTTATGCAACCCAATTCTATGTTTAATAAGGCTTTAAAATGAATTTAGATAAAAAGTCTTTTAAATAATTTAATTGACGTTCTTGCAACCAGGCATGACTCATGCATTTTTTAAAGCGGATTATCACTTTGAAGACATATTTAAAAAAATATTGTTGTATGAAATATTGTTATTCTTTAATTTAATATTTTTTAAAATTAGTAATAAAAAAATAAACATTCAGTTAACAAACTCACTTAAAAACACAAATGTTTGAAACAATTAACTGTATTAAACAGGATATTGTAAAGGTAAAAGTTTGACGACAGGCTTTGATCAGTAAATACAAATATCCGGAAAACAAGAGCACCAGACGGTATATCCGGGCAGTAATGTCCGGTCGGATAGCACAGGACAATATTGCCAGGATTTTAGAAAAACTGGATTCTTTAAGGGTAAAAATAAATAATTATTTATAGTGTAATTGATTCCGATGCCCATACAGGTTAAATTTAAGTACGAAAATAATCAGACACACAGTTAATGTACTGACGTGATGGAAGCGAATTTCAAAAAAAATATTTTTCTTTAACTATTTTTCGAAATTCTGATTTTATCCCAAAAATCACCATTAAAATCTACAAATATTAGCATTTAAAAATTTTAAATTACGTCGAACGTACTAAAATGAACAGCGACAACCATTAAATTAAATTCTCAATTGAAATGGATATTGTAATAAAAATGCTTATTTATGGGGTTTTTAACGCTGATTACGACGATGCAGATTATGAAATATATTTAAGACAAAAAATTATGAATGTTTAAGATTTGAAATGGCCGTCATTTTGAAAGGGTTCACCGGATTTTACTGGTTAACGAACTTGTTAACTAAAACCAAATTTTGTGCCAAGCTTGATTCAAATCGGACTAAAATTGCGAACGTAAACATGCTCTCTCTCTCTCTCTCTCTATCTCTCTCTATCTATCTATCTATCTATCACACACAGATACATACATACACACACATACATACACACACACACATACACACACACACACAAACACACTGAGTACTGCGAACTGTGACTACTTCACTGTAGGGGTTGGTAGTGCGGCTTGACCTTCACCGGCTGATGTGAGGAGGTAGTCTGATTCATCCTCAGTTCTCCTACTATCGATAACTCTCTTTCTCTGACATAAACATTAAAAAAAATTTTTTTGAAACCAGACTGCTCAGTAAGAAAGACTTTAAACTTGCGGACACCGTCAAACTGACCAAAAAATATCCCAAAAATGTTTTGGGAAAATGAAATGAGGAAACTATCCTCTAAGTTGAAATTGAATGAAATTGAATTAAAGAATTCCGAGAGTATTTCCTCTCCAGAATGTTCCCGGAAAGCCTCAATTCGATAATCATATCGTCGAGTGAATATGAAAGACGACCTCCTTTGGCTTTTTAACCCATCTACGTATATTGACTCTTACATTGTGTATGGACACCATTCAGCATTAGCCGTCAAGAGACAAGAAGTGTGATGAAAACATGTTGACATTTTTGACAATATTTTAGGATTGACAGACAATGTAAACAATCATGAAACTGTACTTTTTTATTTATGTTATAATTACTTTACTACAACACATTATTGTACTTCTTTTGTAAAAAAAATATTGGATTAAATAAAATGCTCAAATTTTTCTATAATCAATAATTTATTCAGACCAATAATTTGGAAATTTCCTACCTAGAATGGTGCACACCCCCACACACACATATCTATATATGTATATATATATATATATATATATATATATATATATATATACACACACACAATGATCATAATATGTACAGGTTTCAATGCTGATAAATAATGATGGCCATATGTCACGTTTCAAAAATAAAAAACTCACTGAAACGTCAATAAAAAGCTTTCAAGTGTAAAATGTTATCGGATATTGAGATCGTACTGTATACACACCACTACCGTAAACGTCACGCTTGTATTTAATACTTAACTAACACAGTTGTTAGGTCTAACTTTACAATGTCGTGAAAAACTTCTTATATTTTAAAGTCTGTTTATATCCTGTTTGCGGTTGTTGTTCTATCACGACAGACGTGTGAAAAAACCTTTATATTTTTTTAAGAATTCTAAGCATATCATAATGTGACACGGAGGTTGTATAAACCTAACGAATGCTTAACTAACAACATATTTTTAAAGTTAATACTAGACTACATATCCTAACTGAACGGTGGTATTCTTTATATTTTTTTAAAAAAGAATACCACATATCTAACATGACATACTTTAGCCTATTATGGCGATGTGTGAAAAAAACCGTTATTTTTTTTTAAAGTACTTCAACTTAACTGACACGGTTGTTAAGTGTAACATGGTGATGCGTGAAAACCACCATTTATTTTTTAAAGTACTCCAAATGACATAAACATGTTGACATTTTTGACAATATTTTAGGATTGACAGACAATGTAAACAATCATGAAACTGTACTTTTTATTTATGTTATAATTACTTTACTACAACACATTATTGTACTTCTTTTGTAAAAAAAAATATTGGATTAAATAAAATGCTCAAATTTTTCTATAATCAATAATTTATTCCGACCAATAATTTGGAAATTTCCTACCTAGAATGGTGCACACACCCCCCCACACACATATATCTATATATGTATATACCATATGATCATAATATGTACAGGTTTCAATGCTGATAAATAATGATGGCCATATGTCACGTTTCAAAAATAAAAAACTCACTGAAACGTCAACCAAGATAAAAAGCTTTCAAGCATAAAATGTTATCGGATATTGAGATCATACTGTATACACACCACTACCGTAAACGTCACGCTTGTATTTAATTGACATTTCTTGACAGTTTCCCTGATGTTAGTGTCACCGTTCTGGTGATATAACCGGGACAAATTCACTGGTTCAAATCCAATAAGCCTTGTTTCAATTCACGACAAATGTCAATACTTGATCTGTTCTTATTTAAGCATTCTCTGTCTCTATTTCTCTCACTCTCTTTTTCGCTATATATATATATATATATATATATATATATATGGTGATTAACGTCCGACTATTGTGCGCACTCGGGCTAATACAGACGATGGGATGATTTATAGCGTATGAAAATGCCAAGCCCTGGCCGGGAATCGAACCAGGGTCATCTCGTGGTGAAAGCCCAGTACGGTATCAACTAGGCCACTGAGTCTCGCTATATATATATATATATATATATATATATATATATATATATATATATATATATATATGTGTGTGTGTGTGTGTGTGTGTGTGTGTGTGTGTGTGTGTGTGTGTGTGTGTGTGTGTGTGTGTGTGTGTGTGTTTGTGGACCCTGGATAGCAGGCGAGATCCAGTTTTAATATACTCTACAGAAGCCTTATCAATGGCATCTGTACCTCATCAATACCATGGGTAGAGACATTTATTCACTTGCTACTTGTGGAATGATAAACAAATCTTGACAGTTCCGAAAACAAAGCTTACAAAACGTTGAGCAACTGGCAAAAGTGAACCTGGGGGGAGGGGGTTTCAAAATAACATAAAAGTTAGGAAACTGGGACACGAAACCTATTGTTCGATTGATCGATTTTTAGACGTCATTGAATTTTGGTAGCCACTGACACTGCATTCGAAGGATCTATCGTACAATAAAGCCTCTTACATTTTAATTAACAAATTCTTAGTATTTTTGTCAAAGAATGTTGTCAAGAGCCTTGCAAACATCATAGATTTTGTGACGCAGTTTTCTCTTCTATCCCGCATAGCCTATTTCTCCGTGATACATCTCTATCATGTTCATATGCACCCTAAGATCAAAGTCCTCTTTAATCAGTCCAACAGGTTTTTCTAAGTTACTTCCTACCCAGGATCCCTGCTGTCCTTTTAAGTCCACCTAGAGGATCTTTCCAGAATACGCTTACAAGGTATTCTGTAATACACCTCTAGGTAATAGAATTACCTGTAACACACCTCTAAGGTTATTCCATCTTTCTTGGTGTTGCTTGAAGATCCGCCTATTGATAGTCGACCACCGATCTACAAGGAACCGACAAGGAGTAAAGTGCATGATACTGTGGGGCCGCTAGTCATCACCAATTCTGTAATGATATCACACTATGCAACGGAAAAAGATAAGACGCTAGAAAAGAGTCTATTAATTAAAACTAGAATCTGAGGACCTCCTAATGATCAAACAATGCGTGTGAGTAAACAACCCTTAAAAGGCTGCTATGATAGGGTTGACAGGAAAACGTACCCAAGGCTAGAGGGCTCTATTGAAAGAGACTCCTCTAGGTGGACTTAAAGGACATTAGGGACTCAGTATAGAGGGAAGTCCACAAGAACCATGGAATGCATTACGGGGCACTATGGTCTGATCGGGTAGGTATTAATACAGTGGATAAACCGCGAGTAGGATATTCGTAATGGATGCGAAAACACTGTATGCCACATAATCTATAATAATGAGGGTCTTGCCAGCAGGAGGCAAGTGTCTGTGGGACCTAAGGAACTCCAGCTGAATGAGATTTCGATTTCAACGTCAGAGATTACGAAACCATGTAACCTCAAATATGTAACGTTTTTGTAAGACATAAAAGAAGTAAGTTATAGAACTTACAGAAGTTTTTGTAAGTTATAAAAGAAGCTAAAAACGTTTCTATAACGTTCACATGTAAAAGTTAAATTAATTTAACAACATTAATGTATTGGTTTACAGTTTCAAGAGGAATGATATCTTGTTTCGTTACGGCTTCGAAGAAAATATATTATGTTACGTAATGAAATTTTATCAAAGAAAATTATTTGAGGTAACTTTTGTAAAAACGAATGTAATTTAAAAGGTGTATTTAAAAGGATGAAAGCTATACCTTGTGTATGGCTTACCGAGAGTTAATTTATAAAAATGTAAAGCTTGCATTATGAAAGGAATATTATGAAAGTAATACTGGTTGATGTTATTAAGAGTTATGACAATTATTTGAAAGTGCATTGATAAGATATTTTTTATAGTGATATTCACAGTCACAAAAATATTGTTCCAATGATATTCACAGCCAAGAAGTTACGTGATAGGGATATTTATGCCAAGAAAATACTGTGATAGTGATATTCACAGTCAAGACGATAATGGGTTTTAAACTCAAAAAATAATGTGATGATGATCTTCAAAATTAAAAAGATATTGTAATAGTGTAATAAGATTCTCAATATTGTAGTTATTGTCATAGTGGTATCCACAGTGAAGAAGATATTGTGACAATGATATTCAAAGTCAAGTAGATATTGTGATAGTATCTAGAATGAGGAAGATATTAACATTGATGTAGATATTGTGATAATAGTATTTACAATGAGGAAGATATTGTAATGCTGATATTCACAATTAATTAGATACTGTGATAATAGTATCTATAATGAAGAAAGTACTGTGATAATGTTATGGACAATGAAGTTGATATTGTGATAATGGTATCTACAATGAAGAAGTTATAGTGATAATGGTATTTACAATGAAGCATATGTTGTAATTCTAGTATTTACAATGTGAGAAATATTGTGATAATGATATTCACAATCATGTAAATGTTGTGATAGTGGTTTCTATAATGAAGAAGATATTGTAACAATGATATTCACAATCAAGTAATAATGTGACAGTGGTATCTACAATGAAAAATATAGTGATAGTGATATCCATTACTAAGATGATATTGTGATAGTGATATTCAGATTGAAAAATATATTGTGATAATGACATTCTTAAAGTTACAGCAATGTTGTTTAAATAATGGAGAATAAAATTAAATTCCTTATTTTAAAATCATAAAAACAAAATTTATTTTCAAAATCATTGAAATTTTATCAGAAACCAAGGTAAATATTTATAGTAACATTAAACGTTAAAGCAAACCTACATTGTTATTTATTGACATCCCAAAGTAGTAAATATTAGGAAAATGTTTAAAACAGTACTTCTTCTTAATGCTTTGAATATGCAGTTTTCATATAAAATACATCAATGATAGTAATACAGTATTATTCAGAAACAATCCCATTTAATAAGTGGCATTTTTTTAATAAACTTAAACGAATGTGTTTTCCAACCGATCCTGGCGTGATCTTTGTTAGTCCTGACTACACCTGACTCACTATCATCTGACTTTTGATTATCACCTGACTCAAATCAAACATCAAAATTAAATAAGAAATAAGGCAATTCTAAGTAAAATTCTAAAAATATATCGCTTCGGATGAAATTGAAATAGACTTATGATCAAAGCCCGATTTAAGCAAAAAGAAAACAGGCAGCCTGAAATAGATTGAAGTAGAGTGTGTGGGAGGTAGGCTTAATGTTTATTGGAAGTTGTTTTGCAAATATCTCAACAGAATGAACGCATTTCCGTATGTGTAAAAACTGACTGTTCGCAGTTAAAAATATTTTCAGTATTATACAGAGTGTTTGAAAAATAACTCCCTAGTTTTAATGGGCCCTAGAATATGTACAAAGTGACTACATTATTCTAGTTTGTGGTATTTAATTAACCAACTGTTTTGCTCATGTAAATGTGGGAATTCAGTTCCTGCAGTTGGCAGACCTGCGTGACCTTGAGAATAATGACAGCAGCGTTCAGTTCAGTGCAATGGCTATTCCGCAACAAAAACTCAGTACGTTATTTGGTTTGTGCAAACTGAGTCTGTTACAACAGTACAACGTAATTTTAGATGTAAGTATAGTGGTGAACCACCTACAGGAAAAACTATCCGTTATTGGCTAAAGTCTTTCAAGGAAACTGACAGTGTTTTAAAAGCGAAGTCGCCAGGTAGACCGAGAACTTCTGAAGCTACTGTTTAACAGATCCTTTTTTCGTGTGTTCGGTCTCAAAGAACTCAATGGCCAGACGTAGTCAACAATTAGGATGCCTGAAGCTACTGTTTAACAGATACTTTTTTCGTGTGTTCGGTCTCCAAGTGGAATATATTGAGTTGGAAAAAGTGCTTATGTTTTTCCAACAAGATTACATCTTATTGCAGTGTCCGCGCTTGACATTCAATTTCCGGGAAGGTGAAGAGGCAGATCTGGTCCAATCTCTTAGCCACCATGAAGCCCGGACTTCACCTCACTTGACTTTTTCTTTTGGGAACACATAAAAATGTTATGTACGCTGAAAAGATCCGTGACAGCAACCATTTACGGGAAAGAATCATCGCTGCGGTTGAGACCTGCTATGTTGATGAATACCTGGCGAGAAGTGGAATATCGTCTCGACGTGTGTAGGACAACAAATGGATCCCACGTTGACGTTTACTAACATTAGAAAAGAACTTGAAGGTATTCTCTTTCACTGTATGTACTTGTTGATGTAGTTTTTCATTAATTTTACCATTTAATTTTCACATAAAACTAGTAAGTTCTTTACACCTTGTACTTTGACGTTTACAATACTTAAATAATAACAGTATCAAAAAGTAGAACAACTGACTTCCGTGTCGTTCGAACTGCCGCGGTGCGGACTGTACAGTATATAGCGCGTGATTTCAGTTCTTTCGTAACGTATTTGATCTTATAGTATGAAAGTGATTTTTTTGTCGCATACATTAACTTTTAACCAAAGTCCAAAAGTTGAATGGTGCAGAAAAAACCTCTCAAAGTTGGTGAATTACTCAAAACACGCTTTTTTGGGGCCCATACATAAAAATATCCAAAAATTTCGGAAACCCCGTTTTTTAAATTTATATATTTGACAAGATTTTACAAATTTTCCGAGATTTTGTTTTAACCTAACTTATCGAAATTGGAGGGCACGACGTGTAAAGCTTGAACCTTTGGGGCTTTATATGCTCTTTAAAGAATATATATATATAAACCATATAACTACCTCTAAAATATATTTTCTCGTCAACCCCTGTATTTGTCCTTGTTTCGGGTCGGTGTAAAGGCTATTTTTGCCAAATGTTATAAAAACACATTCACAGTTGACATTCGCTGACAAAAATGTCACATCAGATATTGACAATATGATATGTCGTTTTTAAATGCGATTGAATAATTCAATTACGTGATTCCTTCAATAGAATCGAAAGCTTTAACTGTGACAAGGTTAACTGCAACAATGCATAAGACTCTGATGACCCTACTGGTCAGTTTTAATTTGTCCCCAGAAAAACTAATACTAATTAATGATACAGATTACGCCGCTATTTTATAAGATCAAATTGTATTTGGTATCTCATTTTAATGATCTTGTTTATTAAATGTAGTCTGTTTCTTAGATTTTGTAATTTTTTTAAAGATCTCTTCTGTATCTATAAAAAGTACAAGTATAAATAAAATGTAAAAAGCTGACGACACCTCATATACAAGACCTATAAAAAGTAAGTTACCAAAAATAATTTTTTTCAACAATTAACGGAAAATCTAAAAACATTAGTTTTACTGGAAATATATTCAAAATGGCCGACTGGATCCACAGAATCTTAGTGAATTCAATTACTGATTCAGAATTGTAAATTACATTGAAAATCGTTTCGTGAAAATCTGTTACCAGACTAAACATTGTTCCCATATTTCGCCAGACATCCGGTGATGTTCTATAAAAATGAAACACAATTTTATTTAAAGAGTACATATTTTATCCAGTACTGTACATATAAAAATAATAATTACTTTTAAAGTAAAATTCCGTGTACGTGTTTTAAAGTTACAAGAATTCTAAGAGAGTGAAGGAATAAAAGTGTCAACGCAACACTAGAAAGTATTTTTATAGCCGGAAGCTGCAACAACTTTATGTTATTGGATTTCTGTCGACACAAATTCCAATGTACACTATAAACATATTTACCGTGAGCTTTTGGCATGTCAGCTGTTTCCAGTGTTATTATTGAAAAATGTATAGCTAGCTTCAAAGCTTGCGAAATTATTACCAGACCGTCAAAGAAATGTTCAGAATTCAATAAATGTTACTTCAAAAAAGTATTTTAATGTGTTTTCGCTGTTTACTGAATAGCGAAGCATGTTAACCGAAACTCAAACGAGTGCCTATGCAACGGCAACACTCTGATGTATCCATATTGCATACCCTGCCCCTTAATGTATCTCGAAACTAAAATTTACATCTTTTCTTCAAACCTATGCAACTTATATAAGATCATTACAAATAACCACCATTACCTGTTTGTATTTTTCTTTTCACTCAAATGTCTGACGATAGTGCACTTCTAGCGACTAAACGGTAAGTTACAAGATATATGCAATTTAGCTGTTATCAAGTTAGTAAAAGTACAAACTAAAGAAAATTAATAGACAACGTAAAAACCTCTTTTATATATATATATATATATATATATATATATATATATATATATATATATATATATATAATAGTATATATATACTATCACGTAGGCATACCCGTCGCGGCTTTGCTTGCTATATTTTTTTGTTTAAAAATATTATAAATACACTAATTTTATTAAATAATCATTTAAATAAGTTACAAGTTATATATAAATATATAATAAAAATGTTAATAAAATTATCAATACTCTTAGTAAATAACATAGCAATAAGAACTTTTGTTGAACCCAATATCGCACGTCCGTTTAATTTAAGGCAAGTCAGAAACTGAAGACTGAACTGTTGTTCTTATCACTCCTATAATGATTATTCGTATTAAAAAAAATAATCTGAAAGAAATGCACCTGATCACGTGATTAGTTTTTGTAGGGGATTTCATACACTGGAGCAGGAAAAAATATAAAATCACTAGTGATAATAACTTGAACCGTCGTTTTAAATTGACTATACGATGCACAGTGTTGTAAGAAGGTACCCTGAAGATTTCAAGTTTCTAATTATAATAGTCTCGGCATTCTTAGTGCATACGTAAACGATGAAATGAAGGTTTCCTCCAAATTTCAAGTCTGTAGCTTTTATAGTTTAAGCTGTGCTTTGATTGTGAATCAGGACATGTTCTTATTCACGCACACAAACAACCGCGTGCGCGCGCGCGCACACACACACACACACACACACACACACACTGTTGAGTCTGCTGCATTTATGGACCGCTCATCGTAGATTCAGAACTGTAGCTAATGCCGTAAGCTTTACCTCATATTTACGTCCTCACAAGTCTAACACTCATATTATATGGAGCTTATGCATATATGGCTCGTTTTTCGAAGTGGCTGTAGCACCGGTGAGTCTACTGCGTCGCTGAACTGCTCTCCTTACGTTTGTTGATTCAAGACGCCGTTACTGCTGTTACTTAACCCATACCGTTAACGCTAATCACTTGACCTCACTAGTGTAACTGGCATGAAGTATGGACAAAAATGCTGACAGACAACACTTACAGTTTGACAGTGGACTGGTAAAATTTGTCTACACTCAAACTGGATTTTGCATTCAGTTTTTCATAATGTTTTACAAATATGTATCTCAGCGACTTTATTTAATATGGGTTATATAATTATACGATATCGTTATTGGTATCTCGCAAGGGAAGGCATTTTTCATATTTAATATATTTTACTGAACACCGTCATTCGTATTGCATTCGAAAAGTGTCTCTCGGAGCTCCTGTCATTTCGTTAAGCTTGCTGTGTTCATGGAAGCTTGAAGAAAATTTAATATTGACAGAAATTGTTTAACTTATTGTCATAGCAACTTACAATCTTGAATTTTACGTATGATGTTTATTGTCTCATTACACTACGCGCATTGCGTATACTCACTACACGTAGGCTATTACTATAATGCGACAAGCACCTGTCTCGTCGATGTGATGTAAGCGAATTTTGGACGTAAATTTTTTATCTTAAACTTTTTTGTAAATCTGATTTTACCAGCTTTAAAATGTCCATGAATTAGTATTTTAAATATTTACAGTAAATATCTTTGAAAGAGAATTTCACGGGTTCGAGGTTCGTGTTTCAATGTATCTCTTTAATACGGCATTTTTTAAATGTCGTTAAGATTCGCAATAGGCAAGCTTTGAAAAAAATCGTTACCAAGTAATATTTTCAGTAGTTTCAAATGGCGGCTATTGCAATTTTTTAAAGAAAAATCATAACTATACGTTACACTTTAATTCGCCATCGTAATCACCGTTAAAATTTTCTGAAAGTAACATTTAGTTTTGCTTTTAAATTAATTTAAATCACGAAACGGTGGTCGTGGTCAATTAATGTGAATGTAATTTTAAGGTTTACTGTTTGTTCATACAAAGTGTTATACGGATTACTGTAGTATAAAGAAATTTAATCTGAAAACATTAATACTGAATTTAACACAACTAATAGTTATTAACAGTAATACTGTATTTTTCCAAGTCGTATAATCCATTTTACAATAATGTTTGACTTTATGAGACAGTATGATTGTATTAAATTAAGCAAGAACAATCAATGGTTTGTAATATAAATTGGAATATTCGGTAATAAAATATTTTATTACGTTTACAATATTATTCAGTATAATTCTTGTCACAACGATTGGCATATTTTATTGTTCCTCTTTTATTGTTCCCTATTTCAAGTTTTATTTTTATCATTCCTATTTTTAGTCTAGTCAAATTCAAGAAAAAAACACATACAATTGAAAACGTACAAAAGTGTCTACAAAACAATAATTCTCCATTGTCGTTGAACTGATATTTTTTAATATAATCTCGAAATACTTTACCATGAAAACCTTTCCTTGGACACGTCTTGGAATAATATCTGTTCAGCATATTTAAAAATGGCGCCCTTTGCAAACCTTAAAAAATCATAGCTTTATATGATAGTTTTAAATGTTGTTCACACACACACACACACACACACACACACACACACACACACACACACACACACACACACACACACACACACACACACACACATTGTTAAAGAAGATATATTTTTAAAGAAACTGAAATGTTTCGGTTTTGAGATGTGGTATTTCTTGCGGTTGAAAAATGACAGTATGTGCGGTGAGGATGCGAAGTTCATTACTTCCTCCGTCACGTGATCATCTGTAACTCTTCCTTCCTGGAAAAGTGTGCTTTTATTTTTTCGGTATTAGATACAACTACTTCTCAAATAGGTTTTCCATTATTTCAAAGTTATATTATCTAAACTGAATGGTAGATATGCGTTTTAATCCACGTTTTTCTTTTTCACTAAAATATTTTTTTTGTTGCAAATTTTCGCTGTAAAATGAACCCGGGACCTTGAAATGAGCGTCGATCTTGAACTCTATATCTATTTTTGTAGAGTTGTTAAAATTTATGTGTAACCTATGTATGGATATATATTTGTGTGTGTGTGTGTGTGTGTGTGTGTGTCTTGTGTGTGTGTAAGTACAGGGTGTTCCTAAAATAAGTCGCTAAACTTCTGGAAGGTTTTTGTTATATTAAAATAAAGAAAGTAATTGGTACAAACATGGGTCTGGAAATGCTTTTATTTCCTGCTAGTCAACATTTTTTTTAACTAAATAAATTTTTACCTCCATAATGATTTGACCATGTTGAAATTTGGCACGGTACTTACTAAGACAAAGACCTACCGTGTAAAAAGTCGAAATTCAAATTTTTGTTTTCAAAATAGCGGAAATAGAGACATTTTTTAAAATAATTTTAAATAATATAGCATGCTTGGTTTTTGTTGTTGTTTCATAAAATAAACATGTTTCTACTAAAAGCGAATGTATAATCTGAATAGAAAATACAATAATATCCGTTAATATGATAAAGTTTAATAACCGTATGAGAATGGTTAATAACAATTAAATAAAATAAAATAATAGTTACGGGGATTACACGTGCATTTTCATAATAGGATTATAGAAGTAATGCACAGCAAAACTTTATTCGTGATTTTACAATAATTTGTTGATTAAATTTAAACAATAGATGCATTAAAACCAGTTTTATTAATCTATTAATCAGCTGATATTATTTAACAATTAAATTGCTGTTAATATTGTTTGCATTTGGCATCTTTTTATGCATACATTCATACATATACATTCACACACACACACACACACACACACACACACACACACACACACACACACACACACACACACACACACACATATATATATATATATATATATATATATATATATATATATATATAAACTATGTATTTACGTGGTGGAGTACAATAATAATAATAAGATGAAAATATAAATAATAAATTTATTGCCAACGTTTACAATTCAATAGTCGCCATTTTCCTTCGTAATGCACTTAAAAAAGACCAAACTGCTTAATATGATAACTTAACGTTTAGTTGCTAGAGGTTGCACCAGCGTCAGACACTTGAGTTATTAGTGAGTTTATATCAGATGAACAGGTTATTAGTATCTTAATGTTTGCATAGGTCTGAAGTGAAGATATTCAGATTTTAGTTCTTAAATTAGGTTAAGGGGCAGGGTATGCAATATGGATACAGGAGTGTGTTGATATTGCATAAGCGCGCGTAGTTTGAGTTTTGGTTAACATGTTTGTCTATGTCTTCATTTAAGAGAGAAAACAAGAAAAAATATGATTATTTTTAGCTTTAATTGTTGAGAAAAACCTTATTCTAGTAGTTTGAAGAACCTCAGACTGTGTAATCTTAATTAATTAATTGCCTGAACTGGGTTGTTGTGCGCTTTTAAAGTTGTCCACCAATTTATTCGATAACCGTCAAATTTATGAAAAATGTTACTGGACCAACTTTAATGAAAATTGTATGCTCTTTCTCCATGAATTGGTCAAAATAATGTAAGGTCTTGCCGTTCAGCCAGTATTACAGGAAATAGAGAGCAACTACACTCGTCATAATTAACTCAGAAACAATCATCTTGAAAAGGACGTGAATTGGAAAAACCTTGCACATACGTCGTTTTGGCTTTATACAAGGTACCGTTGTACCCAATTTTAAAACAATCGATCAATTCGTTAGGCCAAAAACCGGGTACATATCATCGTTAAATCAGAGGCCGCCATCTTGAAAAGAACGTATTTGAGAAGAAATCATACACATAAGTCGTTCGGGCTTTATGCAAGTTATCCTCGCACCAAATCAAAACAATCGGTCAATATTTTTGGTCAAAACTACCTAATAAAGAAACACAAAAATCGAATGCCGAACAGTCGGTTGAAACAAAGACTTCGCTTCGCTCGATCGCTTGCGTGGACCTCTTGTAAAGGTGTTGTGTACCTCATGGTAAAACCTTAGATATTTTTGTTTGTTATACGTTCATGTAATAAGTTATTTCACTGATAAGCACAATGGAACGGCTTTAACGAAAGAAACTTTCGTCGCGAGCCTATGGTCTTATGATACGTAGCAGACTGACCTTAGCAATAGGAAATAGGACGTAGCCTTTTGAAAATAGGAAAATAAATCTTGAAAATATGCATCAGTAATATAATGTTTAAATCAGAGCTTATTTCAAAATAACATGTTCCGTTCTGGGACTTAGGTCTACTATGATGGCCGTAATAATAGTTTATTTTCCAAAAGAAATGTTACAAAGAATATAAACAAACAGCGTAAAAACTCTTATAATTTACATTAACTAGAATTCTATATCTTCAAATATAAAAATTTTTTTTGCAAAAAAGTTTTTTTTTCGTTAGTTTTAATGCCGTAATTTTCGAAAAAAGTAACTTAATGTGAGGAATTACTTGTAACTTACATGCATGATTTACTTTAACTATTTACTGTTTTCAATAAAGATAGTATTGTCAAACAATCGTTTTCATAAACGATGAACAGATGTTTCCTAACCACAGTATTACAAGGGATAACGTTAACCCACTTTTGTACACCCCTGGGAGACATTACAATGACGTCCTGTTATCCCCGCGGAAATATCACCCCGCCAAATGTAAGAAATACTGCCCGATATTTGGCAACACTTTCGCACACTCGTCCTCAGATAACTGGCGCAAATGGAAGTCATCAATTCTTTTTAGCGGTGTCACGTGACAATTTATGGACCATGCTTCCGGACGGAAACGTTGCATTTTTTTATTGTTTTTATTACATAATAAACTTGCGTAATGCATGGGCTGCACGGATGTTAAGCCAACTTTGTAGTCAGCGTTACATAAAGTTTTAAGATTGCGATGCTGATATAAAGTTTAAAAGTGTATTTATGGAACAGGTGTATTTTTGAATTGTTTCAAAAAACGTTGTATTTACAAACAAATTCAATTGGAAAGTGACCTAAGACGAAAGAAATTATAATTTTAAGTCCTAGATCCGAAAATTCTAAATAGTGTCTGAATCCGATCTCTACTTATGCGCGCGCGAGTAGTGTGTGTGTGTGTGTGTGTGTGTGTGTGTGTGTGTGTGTGTGTGTGTGTGTGTGTGTGTGTACTTGCTAAAAGTGTTGAAATATTGAAAAATTCTAAAATGTAAATTTCAGAATTACGGATTTTAAAAAAACTAAAATACATCCAAATTATTGTTGAACATTCAGTTCAGTCACGTCAGCGAGACAGCTGCGTGACAAGGTTATTTAATAAAAATTTTATTTCACACCGCCGCTCTTATTGCATTCGAAAAGTGTCTCCCCGAGTTCTAGTCATTTCACTGAGCTTGCCGTGTTCACGGGAGCGCAAAAAGAGTTTAATATTGACAGAAATTCAATAACGTATCGTCATAACAACTTACGGTCGAGGAAACGATTTTGAATTTACATATATACTTCACTTTTTCACTGCGCGAACTACATGTTGTATAATCTACATAATATTGTATTAATATCAAACACCTGTCCTTCATTGAAGTCAATATTTTGTCTACATTGAAGAAGCAAAGAATAAACTGGGCGAGTTAAATAATCATTTGGTTTAACGAATTTTTATTGAAAAATGAGCTATTAAAGCGGCCATTTGCCGTGACCTTGAAATGAGCTCAGATTTTAACAAATAGAAAATTAAAATTATAATACACGCAGATTTTAATTCTAAAAAACAAGACACGTACGTCTCTTACTGACGTAAAGGAAGCAATTTTCTGAAAATATTTATATATCTTACTATCACAAACAGCCGGAAATCTCCATATATTAGCTTTTCTGTTTATTCTTTACTGTGCATTGAAAGTAAAAAAAATGAATATCGGCCCCCTTGAAATGGTATTTCTCAATTAAAATTAATTTTAAAAACTCAAAATGGTTGTGAAGTTTGAACGATGATTATGGTGGTGAAATCGTTTTTTCATAAACATTTAAAAGTAAAATGGAATGAATTTTCTAAATATCTGAAATGTTTGATATTTTGATACATTTGAACGAATTACGATGGTTAACAAACATGTCCATGCTATAAATATAATCGACTTTTTGACCAATTTTGAATCAAATCGGACTAAAATTACAACCGTGAGCGTGTTCACACACACCTATATATATATATATATATATATATATATATATATATATATATATATATATATATATATATATATATATATATAATATATAATATATATATAATATATAATGTATATACTAACTATATATCTCTTAATGTTACATATGATACATATTTTTTTGGGTAAAAGAAAAGCAAACACGCAAACTTAATATATATATATATGTGTGTGTGTGTGTGTGTGTGTGTGTGTGTGTGTGTGTGTGTTTGTAAGCTCTTGCTCATGTTCTCACTTTTAATCGGCGGTTTGATTCAAAGGCAGTACAAAAATCGGTTTTTGTAATAGCTTGGAAAAATTGTTTTATAATTGTTTGTTTTGTTATTTTAAAGCGAAAAACACATTGAGGCTATTATCGCCTCCCTAAATGCAAGTGTAAGTGTAACGTGTTAAAGTCGTAAGTTAGTGTTGTAAGTGGTAAGTGTGTGTTAGACTCAGGTACTGCGAGGGACGTCTAAATCCTCTCAATAGGTGCATCCCTCTGAGAGGAATTATTATATAAATCGATTATGCATAATTTGTGTAATATTTTCAAAATGGTAACCATTTCATATCTCTCAAATTTTATACGTTAATGTGAAATTGAATATTTTTCGTAAGTAGTTTTGCAAAATCTAAATTAAAATTTAAAAAAATAGTTTGACTGTGGTCAGAGTTCATTTTTGTATTTGCAGTACAAATAATGGATTTCAAAAAGACGCTAAGATAAAAAAATGCTTCTATCAAGTCAAAGGAACAGATGCGTACTACGATTATTTACTTTATTTTCCAAAGAAAAATGATGATATTAAATAATTTGTAATTTTGATTGTATTATAATTTTTTTGTTGATAACAAACACTTAAAAAACTGACTTTCTCAGAATAACATATAACATTGGAACATCAAAAGAAAGGTTTTAAAATAGAAAAGTGGGATCTTACTGCACAATAAAAAGCTTTCTAAATAGATCGCAGACTCGTGATAAGGGTCAAGAGTAAGGAGGGGGAGAATTTGCAAGCACGAACCAATTAGAAGTGGGAAAGTTTTCCATCTTGAACCCTCTCCAAATCCTTTATAAAAAGACTTGAACTGGTGAAAGTACATTCCAGGAATACAGAAAATGGGCACAACAGTGTAATGTTGACCCCAGAATTGATTTATTCAGCTTCTATAACAAGTGTGATCTAATTTTACTTATTGGTCAAAACACCAAAAAGTAATGTACCCTAGCTGTTTAACTAGAGAGCTGTAGAAAAAACTGAATACATTGGTTTTGTTTACTAGATTTGCCTAACTATTTTTTGATCAAATATCATTCGAAACTAAAGCCAGTACTAATAATTTTCAATCAAAAGGAATTTAATGCACGATAGTATCTCGGGAAAACCCTAACCGCCGTAATATAAACTTTTTTAATTTCAAATTTTACAGTATTGCGTTAACATTGGTTGCTAAGATAATAATTACATTTTGAAAATTGTCTATTATAGTAACAGATTTTAAAAATGAAAACACTTTAAACAGTACAAAGTGATTGGTCCGATGTCTTAGAATTGAACCAGTTGAAATAAATTCTGACGAAACGCTTGTAGAATACGTCTTGTAGTTTCGGTTTTTTGTTAATAAATTTGAACCCGATTTTGTTGAAATAAATTAAAGTTAAAGAGATGTATAATGTTTTTATTTGTAAAATATGTTTATTACGTCACTGAGTATTTGTACCAATAATACTGGTGAAAAAACGGAATTGACATATAAGAAAAATGTCTGTTACCGAACTAAAAATAAAAGTCATATATCATGTGTATCCGTTTTTATTATAATTACGTAATTTGTTCGAAAACACTACAAATTAACATAGTTAGTTTTTAACAACATAACCTCAAACTTATTATAGCCTATCAACTGTTCAATGAAATCAGCTGATTGTTACGTATTGATGTAAAACAGCTAGTAATTTAATATGACTACCAAAAGTAAGTTAAAGATTCTTTTCATATACTAAAATCGGCCAAATTTCCGCAGTGTAGTGATTATCGTGTGTGACTCACACACGCAAAGGCCCAGGTGGAAACACAGAAATTTTTAATTATAATTAATTTAATATGAGACTTACAAAACTAGTATATCTATATAAACATGTTTCTCGTTTCACGTGTCCCGAAAAATCCAAGATCAAATCCAGTTCAAAGTCATGATACATGTTAAAAAAATACAGGTATCATTTTTTTCAAAACAATAGAAAAACAATTTTTAGAAGTTACATTTAAATGTAATTGTTTCAAATATCCGTAACTAACAGTTAGAATATAAAAATTAAAAAATAACTACACAAAGCACAAGAATAAACGAAGACAATAATAACTGTAACTGTTTATGTTTTAATTAAAGTAATTAAACATAATTTAATTATTTGTTCCAAATGCTATGAAAATGTAACTGAAATATTTTGTGTGCGTTATGGCGATACTTCATATAACGAACTCGTTTTAAAATCAACCAATATCAAGAAGTTATTTAAAAATACTGATATTAAAAAGCATTTTTAATAAACAATATTATGATGAACTTATCTTTTAATTACAAAATCATCGCGGCTATAATGACTAAATATTTCGTACTTTCAGAGATCCTGTAAATTAGAAATGTCCGGTATCAAATTTTAAAAAATTACAGTTTAAACAAGAATCATTATTAGTGAATTTCCATTTGAAAATGAAATGGAAGGAACACGTAAAAAAGAAAAAGCAAGAATTGAATTTTAAATTTAGAAAATTGTATTGGCTAATTGGAAGAAAATCCAAACTGTCAATTCATAATAAGTTATTAATATATAAACAGGTTTTAAAGCCAGTGTGGAACTATGGAATACAGTTGTGGGGCTGTACAAATAAGACGAATATTAATACAATTCAAGTTTTTCAAAATAAGGTACTTCGAAGCATTGTTGACGCACCATGGTATATACGAAATGACAACATTCATAGGGATTTGAATGTAGAGTTTGTCAGTGAAGAAATCAAAAAGCAAGCATTGAAGCATGGACACCGCATCTCACATCATGAATGCTCCGAGGTTCGGGGACTGATGGTTACACCTACGTCAGCTAGAAGACTGCAAAGAACTAAGCCTTCTGATTTGATTAGTAGAGAATAACCATTGGGTTATAACTCTAGATAAACGTACTATATTTACCGATTGTGTTCATAGAAATGTAAATTACTAGATGGGTTTCTGACTCAGTTGTAATATTATTAATAATAAAAAAAAAAAAAAAATTTGAAAATGAGTTATTGAGTGGCTATTATAGTAAGAACCAGACTATAGGCCGTAAAGAAACTTGAGCTATAGATCAGTTTTTGAAGAGTCGTTAGAAATATATATATATATATATATATATATATATATATATTTAAAGCGGGCGTTCTCACGTTAATGGCAGGACGATCTACATTACCTCAATCCAGCCCAATTGATATTGGTGTTACATGACGGTTATAAAAGCAGCAGGTGAAAAAGCTTTCTTCAGCATGACACAGATTGTAGCGAAAATCGCAGATTATAATTTATTACAATTCCGTTTAAAGGTATGGATATTATAATAAGACTAATACAATTAAAAAAAAGAAGAAAATCCAGATTAAATTAATAACAAAGTTTTGTTTCACAATGAAAAACAATACAGCTGTTTATACTCGTATAATTCACGGAAATCCTGAGTATAAATTGTTTATAAAAACAAAAAGTTCTTGTGATACTGCAAGTTTGTATTCATATTTAATGGAAGCAAGCTTAATTTATTCGATATTTCACTTAGGGCCTTAATGTATTCAAACCTTGAAGCTGTGCTATTTTACTTGTATTTATCTAGTTTTACATTGTGTAAAGTAAACAAAAACACAATACAAATGGTAATATTATGGTTATGAATAGAGAACATTTTAATAATCTTTTTACTGACCGAGCGAAGGGAGGTCGCTGTTTCAACTCTACCGTTCGGCATTTGGTTTGCGTGTTTGTTACCCAATTTTGGTCAAACGTATTGACCGATTGTTTTGAAATTAGGTACCAAAGTATCTTGTATAAAGCCCAAATAACAATAAACATTTTTCCTATTTATTTCTGTTTCAAAATAGCAGCTTTTGATTTAACGATGACGAGTGTAAGCAATTTTAACAAAACGCATTGACCGATTGTTTTGAAATTTGTTGCGAAGATACCTTTTATAAAGCCCCAACGATATATGTGTAAAACGTCTTTCCCATTCACTCACTTCCGTTTCAAGATATGTGGCCTTTGATTAACAATAACTGTAACAATTAACAATTAACTAAGCAGTTTCTAACAATTAACTGTAAGCAGTTTTAGAAATTTGTATAGAAATTTGGTAAGAAGATATCTTGTAAAAAGCCCAAATGATGTGTGTAAAATATTTTTTTGCTATTTACTTTTTTGCTGTCTTAAGACAGCGGCCTTGATGAAGAGGGCACGCAATTTTAATGAAACACATTGGCTGATTATTTTGATATTTGGTACGAAGGTACCTTTTACAAAGGGAAATACGCAGTGTAAGATTTTTCCCCTTCACTTCTGTTTCAAGATGGCGAACTCTGATTCAACGTTGAAATTGTGTTTTCGAGTTATTACCTGTAATACTGGCTGAACGGCAAAACCTATCATAATTTTAATCGCTTCGTAGACAAAGAATATAACATTTCCGATAAAGGTTATCGAATAATGTTTTTCGTAAATATTACAGTTAACGGTTAAATTGGTGTAAAAATTTACTTGCAAT
Organism: Callitettix versicolor; assembly: GCA_022606455.1. Lineage (NCBI taxonomy): Eukaryota > Metazoa > Arthropoda > Insecta > Hemiptera > Cercopidae > Callitettix > Callitettix versicolor. The sequence continues at coordinate 38,489,439 of CM040184.1, forward strand.
GTCATAGAGCGTTCTGTATATTAATTAAAAATATATACTCCGATATCTATTGTTTTTTGAACTACTGGTATCGTCTGCATTAGCCCAAGTGTGCACAATAGTCGGACGTTAAAAAAAAAAAAAAAAAAAAAAAAAAAAAAAAAAATTGAACTAGTGGTTAATTAGCAACCATAAATTATTTGATTAGCCAATTCTCCAGTAGTTCCAATGATGTCACTCAGGTAAACCAAACTGACGGAATGCGATTGTGTGTGTGTGTGTGTGTGTGTGTGTGTGTGTGTGTGTGTGTGTGTGTGTGTGTGTGTGTGTGTGTGTGTGTGTGTGTGTGTGTGTGTGTGTGTGTGTGTGTGTGTGTGTGTGTGTGTGTGTGTGTGTGTGTGTGTGTGGGCGGTTGGTTGGAATATTCAACTTACAAGAGAGCCTCCTTGGAGGATGAACATTTTTGAAATAATACCTTGAAAAACTAACATTGTTAAACTGTTTTGAGTCTTAAAATAGATATAAGTTAAATGTAAAAATTTACTCTATTTTAAACAAAAAGTCAGTTAATTTCTTTAGATTTCCATTTCACAGTTCCAACATGATTTATCTTATTTCCTCTCTTCTCAATACCTCTTCCCTATATGTATTTTTTATAAATAGCCGCAGTTATTAACGTTGTTTTACTCTTACTGTAAACGCTGATCCCTTGTCCTCGTTAGTTTTGATTAATTTTAGAGTCGAGAAATATCATTCTGTTGTTGCAGTTAACACAGGAAGACAAGCGAGAACCAACATTAATTGATGAACCCCGTTCTCGCCCTCATTTTAAGCTTTATAAAGTGTACAGACGTACAAATGCACATACGGACAAAATTTTATGTACGTACAAAGTTGAAATCGGGATAATGTGGGGTTTCGGACCCTTCAGGAGCTCAGATACCTCATTAACTCTTTTCCTCGAAGCTACGCATATACTTACATTTTATGTATGGAATATAGGATCTTTTGCATTTTATATTGTATTTCTTTTGTCTCGAGAGGGGCGAACGCCTTTCGATCCTCTTTAATCCGTTTATAGTAAGTTCCAGACACAGTAACGTAAAATGAGCAAATGAGCATAAACCGTGACCTCTAGATCACTATCTCTAGATCATCTGTCAGTAAGAGATGCATTACTGACAACAGACATTTCAAGCGCACGAATTTTTAAGGGTCCTTGGCTTTGCTCACGGATTCTAAAAATTTGATATTTCATGAAGGAAGTAAAAGCATTGACAGTCTACTTGGTTTTGCTTTAGAAACATACACGATTAGAGAAAGTGTATATTTATTTTTAACTCGAGACGATCAGAGGAATCACTTTAAAGAACTGTAGTGTTTTTTTATGACAGCAATATTGTTTGAAGACCTACTTTATCGTTGTGACAAGTACTGTCTAAGTACAAAGAATACTTCTCGTGTCTCTGATACTGTACCACTATGGTGCAATAATCTTTCGAAAATAAACAACAAAAAGTATAAGAAGAGTTTTTCACCAACAAATATTTATCACTTTCAAATCAATTTAAATATGGCATTAATTTTTTTACTAATTGTTTCGGAACAAAATACCTCGTATTATGTTCTTAATTCGCCATCGCTCCAGGACATGTCGTTGTGATGGCGTAAACTTTCTGCCAACTTAACCGGTAACCGTAATATTTAAGAAGAATTTCACTGGACTAAATTTATTGGAACTTTTATGCTCTTTTCACTATGAAGCGGTAAAAATAATAATAGGTCTTGCCGTGCAACTAGTATTTTAGAAAATATCCAGCAATTACACTTTCATCGTTAAATCAGAGGCCGCAATCTTGAAACGGAAGTGAGTGTGATAAAATCTTACACATTTGTCGTTCGGGTTTTATAGAAAGTACCTTAGTAACAAATTTAAAAACAATCGGTCAATGCGTTTAGACAAAACTGCGAACATTTGCCATACTTAAATCAGAAGTCGCCATCTTGAAACAGAACGATAAGATCTTATACTACGTCGTATGAGCTTTATAGAGAGTACCTTCGTACTAAATTTCCCGGTCATTGCGTTTGGAAAAAACTGTGTATACTTGCCATCGTCAAATCAGGTCACCATCTTGAAACGGAAATGAGTGTGATCAAATCTTACATATATGTCGTTCGGGCTTTATAAAAGGTACCTTTGTACCGAATGTCAAAACAATCGGTCAATGCGTTTGGTTGTAACAAACAAACAAATAAACAGAAATCAAATAAATTGTGAACAGTAGATATAAAACAGAGACCATTATATATGGTTTTCACTCAGTCCACTGTTGCAATAATAGATCTATGAATTGCAAAACGTGATTGAATAAAAAAAGTTTTTTAGTTTTGATTTAACTAATCGTAAATTTATTTAATTAGAATTCTGTATTGCCTGCTGGTTCTGATGTGTAGTGTCTCTTCATATGTAAGCAAAAAACGCTATAGTCTAAACAGCAATGACTGAAATTTATGAAAATGTGCAATTCCGTTTTGTGCACGAATCACGATAAAATAATCACAGCAATGCAGTTTTCCTGCTTCCGTGTTGGAAATGAATTGCAGTATTTATAACAATATTTTTTTATCTTGTAATAAAAAGAATCAAATTTCATTAAGTAATCAGCATTAAAGTCTAAATATATTTGCATTAAAAATATTATAATTGCAATAGAAATTTAAAATGCAGACTTTAATGTCGATTACGATGGTGAAATAATTATTTTTTTGAAGATTAAAAATTATAGCGGTTGTCATTTTGAAGCTGTTGTTCGAATATTTCTAGGTAAGCGTGTCTATTCTAGCGCTAAGTAAGAATCAAACGGCAAACGTAAGAGTGCTAAAAGACAGACAACATTTTAAATGCCCTCTTCATGTGTGGTCTACAGGTCCCCGGAGAATACCAAATACAATGTGAATGAAATTGTAAGGATTGGAAATGTGGACTAACAGCAGAGTATTGAGGATATCTTGGGCCGGCAGAAGCTCTACACATAATGGAAAAAGAAATCGAAATGCCAATTTGAGTAACATAATACGGAATAGAAAATATAATCTCTTGAAGTAAAATCGATGCAAAGCGTGGTCCAGACATCGGAAGTAAATGTTGTTCAGGTAGGGTATCTATATCTGGTGTTGGCAAATACAAACACGAGTTTGTTTGTTACTTCTGTTTTCTTGTACACAACTTTTCTGATGCGGTATTTGTCAGCTATTGTATGTCGTTCTCTTGGCTAATTGATCATATGCAAATCTTAGTTTAATTTCTTAAGAAGAAGAGGATGAGAAGGAAGAATATGATGAAAAAGAAGAGGAAGAAGAAAAAGAAAAGAAGAGGAAGAAAAAAAGAGAATAAGATGAAGAAAAAAGAAGAAAAAAGAGGAAGAAGAAGAAGAAGGAGAAGAAGAAGAGAAGAAGGAGAAGAAGAAGAGAAGAAGAAGAAGAAAAGAAGAGGAATAATAATAAGAAGAAAAAGATGAAGGACAAGCAAAAGGAGATGATGAAGAAGAATAGGAGGAGAACAGGAAGGAGAAGGTCTTGTGGTAGTTGAGCTTCAAGTAGCACATTTTCTAACACAAACTCATTAAGACCGAGCATAGGGGACAAAAAATTAAACATAACTAATTTTTTTCTATAAAAGAAATAGCTCAGGTAATTTGAACAAAATGATTAAATTTTAAATATTAAGATGTTAAAGTGTCTTTGTTAAAAACAAGTTCGAGAAACACTCAGTGTAACTATTGTTTAATGCCTTCAAATAACGTGTTTTTGTTGAAGTATCGGTAGATAGATTAGATATACTAGAAGTTAGAAGGAGGTATTATGCAACTAAGCCTATTGTGCAACTAAACCTCTTAAGTACTACTTCAGCATACCGTTGCCCTTAGTAAGTTCTACTAACTAGCTCATCCTGTTGGAAGTCCCTAGGATTCTGAAAAACAAAAACCTTCCTGCTAGCAAGAGCCTCACAATTATAAATTATGCGTCCTGCAGTTTCCTCCTATTTCCTGCATAAACTACACACGGTTTAGCCGTGCCAAAGATTTTCCTAGTTGTGCTCTGCTTAAGATTATACCGTTCCTTCATAAGAAATATTTCTTAAGAGGCTCTTGCTGTGGGAATGCTCATGAAGGTTATTTCACCTTGTCTGGTGTTGCTTGTTAATCCACCTATTGATAGCAGATTTCAGCCAGTCGCTCTGCCTCATTACGCCCCAGAGACATAGCGTTGAGGTTCTCCAGACACTTCCAGACCAGCTTTGACCCACAATTGCTTTCATTGCTGCCTGACAATAGGAATAAATATGAATACAAGCCTTCTTAAAGTAAAGGTCCGTTTCAAATTCCCCCCAACGCAGTCATTAATGGCCATTAATTCAGCCTGGAATACTGTTGCATACTGTCCCAGGGTAACAACTTACTTTACCCTTGGACTCAGGCAGTACACACCAGCACCAGTTTCTGTCTTTGTCTTGCAGCCATGTCTATACCATAGTAGGTCTCCAGAGTTTACAAAAATTCGATGTTCCTCCTCTAATGTGAACATGGCGTGTCGGTAAAAATACTACTTTAAAAATGAACAATGTTATTTACTCTAAAAATAAAAAACACATAAGGTCAAATATGCAACGAACTAATGTTATGTTATGTTCAGGAAGGGGTAGAGATAAGGTTAGCCTAAACAGCTGATTCTTAGTTAATACTACTACAGCTGACGCTGTGTGTATAGATTTATTGAAGACGAATGTATATAATAAGAAATTATTGATAATTGTTAATAATAAAATTTTTATTCGTTGGTCCGAGATTAATACAACAATAAAAGTAATTATGTTTTAATTAATTAATTATAATTAAATTATGTTTTAATATATCTACATGAAAGCTGAGGCAGCGTTATAAGTTGCTTAAGGTCACACTAAATAAAATTATGATTGATAGCTTTCTAAGCTTCAAGTACAGGTAATAAATTCACTTCAAACTCGTTTATCTGTTATTGTTTACCGCACTGCGTTGCACTAGCCTGCATTTTAACAACAGTGTTGGCTCAAACTTTAATTTAAAGGTATGTAAACAAATTGTGATGAACAATAACAGAACCGTACTGTGTTTACCTTTCGTTGTTTACCTGCAAGGCTTGTTTACTTTGATTGCGAATAGCAAAAAACCACTTTTCTATCCATCGGACGATCCTTGTAAAAAGCAACTTCAACACGTACTGCATAATGGGATATAAACGTATTGCAAATGTTTATGTATTAAAACAACCTTATATTGAGTGCTTTGTCGTATTCAATTATAGCATCTCGTTGGAAAATTCCGAACGAAAACAAACCCTAAGCAAGTTTCACAAGAACCTGTTTATCGATTGTTCGTTGAATTTCAATCACAGATGAAGAATTACAACTCGTCAGTGTATCATAGTTGAAATACAAGAAATGCACGGTTCGACAGTATCTCGGTAAAAACAAAAAATCCGACTGTGGTCAGGGTTTGTTTTTGGTTTTTCTTATTTGTTTTTTTCAAATTTGCTTCACTTTCGAGTTTTTAATGAAATTTAAACTTTTAAAATGCCAATTTGTGCAGATTTTAATACTATGAGGGTGAAATCAGAGTTTCAAAAAGAGGATATAATTAAAAAAAAATTATTTTCAAAAATTAGCTTCCATCACATCAGCGAGACAGCTGCTTGACGAGTTTATTTTTGTTTTAATTTTTGAATTGTTATTTCCAAAATAATGTAATCTATAAATAACTGAATCATTGCAAATAAGTTGTAATAATCAAAATAAATTCAACATATTTAAAAAGCCCCATACATCGTGTGTATGGATATTTTATGCTTATCTTAAAATCTTTCATGTATTATTACGCTAAGCTTTTCGATCTGTTTTGTAACAAAAATAAGGACCTGCCTTATTGGAACTACTTATATGAAGTACCTACAGGTTCATCAGAACACCAGGGAACTCACTCTGTCGTCTGATACGTTTCCACTTTAAGGCTTTACAATAAAATAGAACCGACTTAAAACCGAAAAAAGTTTTGTAAAAAAAATTCCAGGAGCAGTGTAAAATGTCCCCGTGACAGTACAGCACAAACGCAGGCGTATGTAACAAATAATTACAAGCGCGAGAAAACAGCTGATTGCTAAAAAAACATTGAAAGTCAAACATAATATTGACCGAATCAGTTTTGAAATTGTAATCGGTAAGACAATCTAGGCCAGTTCTAATGTGTCAATGTTGCTAAATAAAAGACTATGCTTTTAGTAAACAGTAAACACTGTAAGCAGTAAACATTTCAGTAGGAGCCTAAGGTATAAAGTTAGAATTCAGTCATTAACTTTATAGGTTATGTTTTTATATACGAAAGTAGAACAAAGTAAGGCATATTGTATTAAATAAACTAAATATAATGAATAGCATTGCTTTATTAACAGGTCATAAAAGTATTAAATATAACTATAACGTCTATTTTAACAGAAGTTCATATTGTCAAGAAATAGTAGAACTACATGGTTTTGTACGGTAATCTTAAAATACAATTATTGAATTATAAATTAGCGTATTTTATTAGTTAAATACCAGCTAATGGTATAATTTGAATTACTTTATTTACTGAATTCATGTTTTTACATTCAATTACGGATAGCAATTTCATAAAAAAAACATTATTAATTCTTTTCCTTTTTGTTTTTTTTTACCAAAAAGGAAAGTTATGATTGCCTCACATTTCATAGGTCGCATATTTTATAACGCTGTTCTATTTGTTGCTGTACATTGTTGTACGTTATTAGTTTCTTTTTCCCATTAATTGCGAAAGTTTTCACGGGCCTACTAAATAATACAGCGAAACAAGGTTTAAAGTGTTGCAACTACCCTGTACAGAAAACATGTTACAGGTTATAACGGTTGCCACACAAAATGGCAGATAGTGTTTGCATACATTTTACTGTTGCAATTACTAAAGGTTGGTAACACTGCTCGTTGTAAAACAATGCCGGCTGTTGAATACGGACCATTGAGCCGTACAAGTGCGGAATGTAGTTGCGTTCCGTCACACTTAAGCACGTATCGATTTGCGCTTGGATTCAACGCCCTTTCAATATCCCGAGAAATGTAATGTTTTATTACGTTTTTACGATTAAAACAGTGAATGAAAATAAAAACGTTTAACGTTTAATTAATTACAATTATGAAATTAAATGTCAACAAAATTTGCTGGTTAACAAACTTGTCTAAATCTATTAAAAAAACGAACTAACTTTTCGAACGTGACACACAGTGATTTATTGTAAGTTATAACTGCTAGTTTGTACTACGTTATAGTACTCGATAATATATATATATATATATATATATATATATATATATATATATATATATATATATATATATGTGTGTGTGTGTGTGTGTGTGTGTGTGTTTAAAAAAATTTAAAGATAAAATCTCCAAAAATGACCTAGAGGTCAGGATCGGCGAATATTTCAGTAGCTGTTCCAATAGCTGATTTTTTTAATGCAAAATCGCTAATAGTTCATCATTAAGTAATTTTTAAAACGGACGTTTTATAGAGTGTTAATTTATTTACAACACTGTAACGAAGCATGGGTATCCAGTTTATGTTACACAATTTTAAATAAAATGAACTGCACAAATAAGATTACTTTTTTCTTTCAAAAATTGTGCAAAATATATATAAAATACAGTTTTAAAAAGCGCGTATAAAATTGTAATATTTTATTGAGTTTAATTTAAGAAAGAATAAATTTTCATTTTCGTTTAAAGTGTGACGTGAGGGGGGGGAATCAAACGTTGTGTCTCACGAGTAAAGCGAAATACAAGCCAAAGATAAAGGGCTTTTGTTTGCGATAAAAGAAAATTGAAGCTGTTGAGTAAATCCCGCACCAAGGTGGATCGTTCCGTAAAATTGGAATTGCATCGATTCGGCGTCACGAACTTGCACATCAATTTTCATTTTTTAACGGATTTCTAATGGAAAATTGGCTAAGTTGTGGTAAGTTCCAGAATCGTAACGTTGAAATGAATGCCGCACTCTCTCTCTCTCTCTCTCTCTCTCACACACACACACACACACAATACAATCTTTAGAATGAGACTTAGTATTTCGACTTATAAAACGCACGAAAACAAAAAACCACGAAATAAAAACAAACTATCGAAATTTGAAAATATTTTCGCATCGTAAGTCCTGATAAACAAAAATAAATCCAACATAAAGGTTTCTTATCAGAGTCAGAATCTCTAACTAGCTAATATAGACAGACAGACACACACACACTCTCTCTCTCTCTCTCTCTCTCTCTCTCTCACACACACACACACACACACACACTTGGAGTAAAGGTTGACGCAAGACTGCTACAAGGAACATCTCCCAAAAAGCTAGTGTAAAGGTCGCGAACGTGAATGGAGTCCTCTGCAGACTCATGCCAAATCTGGGCGGCCCAAGGCAGGCCCGTCGTAGATTTCTGGCCTGTCCTAAGTAATGAGTTCAGTGCTACTTTACGGAGCGCCGATTTGGAGCCAGGCTATTACGGTCGCGAGATTTTTGCGCAAGGTCATTTGCAGTGTTTATCGAACAGTTTCCTACGAGGCTGAATGAGTAGTAGCTGGCGAATCCCAAATAGAGCTAATGACCGATTTTTTTTTTTTTTTTTTTTTTTTAACGTCCGACTACTCTGCACACTTGGGCTAATGCAGACGATGGGATGATTTATAGCATATGAAAATTCCAAGCCTTGGCCGGGAATCGAACCTGGGTCCTCAGGGTGAAAGCCCAGTACGCTATCAACTAGGCCACCGAGACGGCCCATGACCGATGAAAGAGCGTGGCTCTACCGACGCAAGCGAGACGCAGTGGCAATTAAAGAGGAGCGAGATCGGACCCTGCGTACTTGGGAGCGACGGTGGGACTATCAGCAAACGGACGATGGACATACCAATTCATAATTAACATCCAGGGTTGGTGAACTTGAGAACATGGAGAGGTGGACTTCTACCTCACACAGGTTTTAAGTGGAAACGGTTGCTTTCAAACTTACCTGTTTCTTTTTCGGCTGGAAACAGGCTCGGCTTGTCCCCTCTGTCTTGCAGCGGTGGAGGAAGAAGCGGTGGGGATACATATTTTCCGCTGTCAGAGATTCGACGTGGATAACACGAACCTGAAAAAAATAGTTACGAATTAATATAAAAAACTAATCTCTTACTATTACTACGAATATAGAAATTAAATTAACGATTCACTTCATATATTTACATCGGTAAAACTTATTCTAGTTTCCGTAGTGTAGTGGTTATCACGTGCTCCTCACACGCACAAGGTCCCCGGTTCGATTCCGGGTGGAATCACAGTAAATTGTAATTACAATTAATTTAATAAGACACTTGTGACGCGCATAATATACTGATATTGCATTAATTTAAATTTGTGCACTCGATTTACGCGAAATCCAACATCACAACCGGCTCTAAAACATGATACTTGTTAATTTTGTTTAAAAAAGCCCACTCTGACTTTCAGAAATCTTTTCAAGTATCACTTTGCGCGAATTTCTTAGGTGCACAATGTCATCATCAAACGTGACAGTTAGGTCGTTAGGGTAATTTTCCCTAGTGCACAGATTGTTCGTAGTTATTCTTATCTAAAGTATTAAATGAAAGTACGGGAGAAAATAACCTACCGGCAAGATGGAAGATAAGGGAGTCTAATATGACATAAAATACATTAAAGTTTCCATAGGAGTATCTTGACTGCATTTTCTTTTTTCCCTTAATCTAACTGAGGATTACCCAAGTTATTTGCTAGAAGTTTTCCTTCAGATAAGACCTCTGGCCAGTCTTCCCTCAAGTTTTCAATTTCTGAAGTTTCAGAAGGTTTCCAAGTGCGGTGTCCAGCGTGACACTTATATTGAACAATTCATTTAATAAGTTAGTTCGAAGTATTTAGTTATTTTTAAAAATCATCTCAGGTATTAAACTTAAATTATTTGTTATTCAGAATTAACTAAAAATAAAAATGATATACATTTTGAAAGCAGGGGCCCCCAGTTTAGGCTCGGAGCCTCATACAGATTTCCCATTTGTTCCCCTCGTTCTCGTTATCCCTCCTGTGTGTGTGTGTGTGTGTGTGTGTGTGTGTGTGTGTGTGTGTGTGTGTGTGTGTGTATTGTGTTTGTATGTTGTTATTAGTGTTTGTTTGTGTGTGTTGTGTGTGTTTGTATAATATTTTTAGTGTTTGTGTGTTGTATGTATGTATGTTTATGTGTGTGTGTGTGTGTGTGTGTGTGTGTGTGTGTGTGTGTGTGTGTGTGTGTGTGTGTGCGTCCGTGCGTGCGTGCGTGAGTGTGTCCCGTTGACAAAGCTTTTTTCATGAGAATCATTGTTCCGATATATCTCCAAAATTGTGTCTCACATCTTATAAGTATTTCTTAAAGACTAGCTGCACATATTGAGAGGGTTTAGACGTCCTTCGCGGCACCCGAGTCTAACACACACTTACACTTGCAACACTACACTTACGACTTTAACACTTTACTCTCATACTTACATTTAGTAAGGCGATAATAGCCTCAATGTGATTTTCGCCTTAAAATAATTTTTTTAAATCTTACCTTTAAGGCTCCACAACCACCTCGAAGGTACCACGTACTATTTTGACGAAACGTGCGGAACACTTACAGAAACACTTTTGACGAATGGATAAACACAGGAATTCCCTATGTCCCAAATTGTATAATGTTTTTCGTATTAAGTTTTGTTTCACGACAAAACCACCAGACACTCATTGCTAGGATTAAACTCTACAAACAATGAATTTTCTTTTTGTAAAACATGACTCATTAATTTCTGCACTTGTGTTGGATGTTACAATCTGGATGGGATTTTTCAATAATGCATCCTCGCAGATCTCAAGTAGTTTTCCAGTCTGTAGTCGAATGCGTTCCCAGCTTCGATTGTTCTGCACAATACTGTATTGTGGTGCATTATTTTGTTCATGAACAAATGACATATATTACAATATCGCAATTTATTATTTTCTAACCTTGTTCCTTTCCTCAAACCTACTTCAATTCTGCAGTATTTCCTACTTCACCTTAACTTCATTTCATCATTGTTGGAACAATTCCCAGACCGATGTAAAACCGTCTGTAAATCACCGCTTTCTTTTTCGAATATATTGGCGCACTAAACCAAAGAATGGCATGATTAGCGTTGGCGCACTAAACCAAAGAATGGCATGATAGCGTTGGCGCACTAAACCAAAGAATGGTATGATAGCGTTGGCGCACTAAACCAAAGAATGGCATGATAGCGTTGGCGCACTAAACCAAAGAATGACATGATAGCGTTGGCGCACTAAACCAAAGAATGGCATGATAGCATTGGCGCACTAAACAAAAGAATGGTATGATAGCGTTGGCGCACTAAACCAAAGAATGGCATGATAGCGTTGGCGCACTAAACCAAAGAATGGCATGATAGCGTTGGCGCACTAAACCAAAGAATGGCATGATAGCGTTGGCGCACTAAACCAAAGAATGGCATGATAGCATTGGCGCACTAAACAAAAGAATGGTATGATATCATTGGCGCACTAAACCAAAGAATGGCATGATAGCGTTGGCGCACTAAACAAAAGAATGGCATGATAGCGTGAACACACTAACAGAACTGAAAAGGAAAATCACAAAACGCCAAGATTATACACACACATCCAAAGAGATAACACTTATCTCTCGCCGTTTTTTTAACTGATTTATTTCATATCTAAAAAATGTTTTATACTTAAACGTATGTCTATTTATGCGCACTGATAAACAAGTTGATCGATATCGATGAATTTCGAATGTAGAAACGTTTCCAAAACAAACCTTGAGATTTTTTGAATAAAAATCTCTCGTTTTCAGTATTTCCAGAAATTGATTTTCTCACTGCATTAAAGGTTTTTATTAAATTTTCTTCACTATCTGTCGTTACTAATCTAAAACAATACCTTTAGTCAATATTCACCAACAGTTTTTAGGTGGTGGTACAATATTCTAAAAAAAATATTCAACAGTGAAACGTAAACCACCATTAAATAACGTCAACACTCAGACCGACAACTTTGAGTGTAATGCACCACGTGATATAATGTATGATTTATGTTGGTAGAACTGTGTTGACAAGATGAATGATCTGTGAAATGGTAGGGTAGAAACATTTATCCGCGGCCGAGGGACACTTGTTGTCTCCAGACAATTGGAAATACTGCGAGGTGAATACTGTGGCAGTCGCGAAATATATAATAGAACAAGAAGATTAATAATTGATTGAATATCTAGTGATTGTACAAAAGTATTTGCAAAGTTGGAAAAGAAATACGGTAAAATATATAAAACATGGAAAATATAATTAAAGGTTATAAGGAAAGTTTGAGCGTCAGTTTGTATAATCTCTATTTTCTAAACTTAGTAGGCACTCAGCTGTCTCGCTGCCCTGATTGAAGCAAATGTTTAACAATAATTGTCTTTATTTCATAATAATAATTTGAAAATTGTATTTCACCATTGAAACTTTTAATAAAATATGTATAAAACACCATTTCAAATACTAACATTACACTTAAAATAAAAAAGTAATAAAATTTGTCCGCCTCAAATTTTTTAAAAATTTTTAACAAATTTTGAAAACATAAAATGTGTGCAAATCGTAACAATAATTTCGATCATTAAAACAGATTTAAGAATATCTTAAGAACAGAAAAATAAAAACTTTAAAAACTATCATAAAAAACTTTGGGACAAAATTTTGACAAATTCCATTTCTGTTATTCAGTTACAGTATCTTCTTCTGTCATAGCCTCTTGTGAATTTCAGGATTTGGAGAGGATTTAAGGTAATTAGACCTCTTACTTCTAGTTGGTAGCTTCCCAGAATTCTTGCTCTATTCTAACGGTCTATCAACAAGCGATGAGGAGTTTCCTCTCCCTTCCCTCAAGCCTAAAATTTGAGCGTATTTAAAATAGACAGATATCTTACTTCTAGTTGGTAGCTTCCCAGAATTCTTGCTCTTTTATGTAGCTATAGTCTTACGGTCTATCAACAAGCGATGAAGAGTTTCCTCTCCCTTCCCTCAAGCCTAAAATTTGAGAGTATTTAAAATAGACAGATATCTTACTTCTAGTTGGTAGCTTCCCAGAATTCTTGCTCTTTTATGTAGCTATAGCCTTACGGTCTATCAACAAGCGATGAGGAGTTTCCTCTCCCTTCCCTCAAGCCTAAAATTTGAGAGTATTTAAAATAGACAGATATCTTACTTCTAGTTGGTAGCTTCCCAGAATTCTTGCTCTTTTATGTAGCTATAGCCTTACGGTCTATCAACAAGCAATGAAGAGTTTCCTCTCCCTTCCCTCAAGCCTAAAATTTGAGAGTATTTAAAATAGACATATATCTTACTTCTAGTTGGTAGCTTCCCAGAATTCTTGCTCTTTTATGTAGCTATAGCCTTACGGTCTATCAACAAGCGATGAGGAGTTTCCTCTCCCTTCCCTCAAGCCTAAAATTTGAGCGTATTTAAAATAGACAGATATCTTACTTCTAGTTGGTAGCTTCCCAGAATTCTTGCTCTTTTATGTAGCTATAGCCTTACGGTCTATCAACAAGCGATGAGGAGTTTCCTCTCCCTTTCCTCAAGCCTAAAATTTGAGAGTATTTAAAATAGACATATATCTTACTTCTAGTTGGTAGCTTCCCAGAATTCTTGCTCTTTTATGTAGCTATAGTCTTACGGATATCTTACTTCTAGTTGGTCTATCAACAAGCTATAGCCTTACGGTCTATCAACAAGCAATGAAGTTTCCTCTCCCTTCCCTCAAGCCTAAAATTTGAGAGTATTTAAAATAGACAGATATCTTACTTCTAGTTGGTAGCTTCCCAGAATTCTTGCTCTTTTATGTAGCTATAGCCTTACGGTCTATCAACAAGCAATGAAGAGTTTCCTCTCCCTTCCCTCAAGCCTAAAATTTGAGAGTATTTAAAATAGACAGATATCTTACTTCTAGTTGGTAGCTTCCCAGAATTCTTGCTCTTTTATGTAGCTATAGTCTTACGGTCTATCAACAAGCGATGAAGAGTTTCCGTTCCCTTCCCTCAAGCCTAAAATTTGTGAGTATTTAAAATAGACAGATATCTTACTTCTAGTTGGTAGCTTCCCAGAATTCTTGCTCTTTTATGTAGCTATAGCTTTACGGTCTATCAACAAGCGATGAGGAGTTTCCTCTCCCTTCCCTCAAGCCTAAAATTTGAGAGTATTTAAAATAGACAGATATCTTACTTCTAGTTGGTAGCTTCCCAGAATTCTTGCTCTTTTATGTAGCTATAGCCTTACGGTCTATCAACAAGCAATGAAGAGTTTCCTCTCCCTTCCCTCAAGCCTAAAATTTGAGAGTATTTAAAATAGACATATATCTTACTTCTAGTTGGTAGCTTCCCAGAATTCTTGCTCTTTTATGTAGCTATAGCCTTACGGTCTATCAACAAGCGATGAGGAGTTTCCTCTCCCTTCCCTCAAGCCTAAAATTTGAGCGTATTTAAAATAGACAGATATCTTACTTCTAGTTGGTAGCTTCCCAGAATTCTTGCTCTTTTATGTAGCTATAGCTTTACGGTCTATCAACAAGCGATGAGGAGTTTCCTCTCCCTTCCCTCAAGCCTAAAATTTGAGAGTATTTAAAATAGACAGATATCTTACTTCTAGTTGGTAGCTTCCCAGAATTCTTGCTCTTTTATGTAGCTATAGCCTTACGGTCTATCAACAAGCGGTGAGGGGTTTCCTCTCCCTTCCCTCAAGCCTAGAATTTGAGAGTATTTAAAATAGACAGATATCTTACTTCTAGTTGGTAGCTTCCCAGAATTCTTGCTCTTTTATGTAGCTATAGTCTTACGGTCTATCAACAAGCAATGAAGAGTTTCCTCTCCCTTCCCTCAAGCCTAAAATTTGAGAGTATTTAAAATAGACAGATATCTTACTTCTAGTTGGTAGCTTCCCAGAATTCTTGCTCTTTTATGTAGCTATAGCCTTACGGTCTATCAACAAGCGATGAGGAGTTTCCTCTCCCTTCCCTCAAGCCTAAAATTTGAGCGTATTTAAAATAGACAGATATCTTACTTCTAGTTGGTAGCTTCCCAGAATTCTTGCTCTTTATGTAGCTATAGCTCTTACGGTCTATCAACAAGCGATGATAGCCTTACGGTCTATCAACAAGCTCTCTCCCTTCCCTCAAGCCTAAAATTTGAGAGTATTTAAAATAGACAGATATCTTACTTCTAGTTGGTAGCTTCCCAGAATTCTTGCTCTTTTATGTAGCTATAGCTTTACGGTCTATCAACAAGCGATGAGGAGTTTCCTCTCCCTTCCCTCAAGCCTAAAATTTGAGAGTATTTAAAATAGACAGATATCTTACTTCTAGTTGGTAGCTTCCCAGAATTCTTGCTCTTTTATGTAGCTATAGCCTTACGGTCTATCAACAAGCGGTGAGGGGTTTCCTCTCCCTTCCCTCAAGCCTAGAATTTGAGAGTATTTAAAATAGACAGATATCTTACTTCTAGTTGGTAGCTTCCCAGAATTCTTGCTCTTTTATGTAGCTATAGCCTTACGGTCTATCAACAAGCGATGAGGAGTTTCCTCTCCCTTCCCTCAAGCCTAAAATTTGAGAGGATTAAAAATAGACACTATCTTACTTCTAGTTGGTATCTTCCCAGAATTTTAGTTCTATTTTTAGCTATAGCCTCACAGTCTACCGATAGGTGAAGAGGACTTTCCCCTTTCCTCCCGCAGTCCAGGATCTATAGAGTAATCAAGATAAGCAGATCTCTTACTTCTAGTTGGTAGCGTCCCAGAATTCTACTGGACCACCAGGTCGAAGACTACCGGAAAGACCACCTAAGAGATGAAAAAATAGTCGAAAGTCTACCTCACAAGAGAATTAAGCAAGCTTATAAAGCCTTTCTAAATTAAAAAGTATTTAGCTATTCTAAAAGAAAAGAAGAAAGGGATTCCAAAGGAGGTCACGATAAAAAAATCCGACTGAAATGGTAAGAAATGATAACTAATGCTTTAGGTAATAAGGCTCGGTGAATTGTGCCAATCACCCTGGATTCAAAGCTGAGTCTTACAAGTAACGTCATGAATATAACACAACTTGAGCGCAGCGAGTGGGATATCACATGTAACAAAGTCAACTTACCTTAATTTGTTTAACTAATGTATAGACCCAAGCGTTACTCTAGCACACGTTAGCCTGTCGGAAAGCTGTGCATTATACAAAACCGTTGTATTCTATGAGTTCTGAATGGCACTGTGATCATTTAGCTTTAAGTGTTTTTAGTATTGGAAATTTATGTTCATAATTGGAAAATGAACTATTGGTGCAACCATCATGGTTGTGCCGAGACCCGTGACTTGAAATGATTGTCAGTTGATAATTACTCGGACAAAGTTTGTTATTCAGAAAAGTCCGTTTAATAATTTCAAAATGACGCCATTGCTAATCTTTGAAATGTATTTTGCTTTTAACTATCTTTGCTTTCGTAATCAGCAACCTGTGAAAATACGAATTTAAAACCTTCAAAATCTTTCAATATTAAGAAAATAAATTCCATGCCTTCTAGTGTTAATTTTTATATTTACAGCGCATTGTAATTAAAAAGTTTAAAAATTGCTAATATAGCCTATGTTCTTTTTGATGCTAATTACGATTATGAAATTTGACTTTCTTTTAAATAGAAAATGAAAAAGTTATTGATATCTGATAAAATACTGTCATTTTTTTGAAAATTCTCTGAATTACATGAGCGAGACAGTTGCGTGCCGTTAAATACGTAGAAGTAACTTTTTTAGCATGTCTAAGAGTGTAAAAACGTCTTTGTCGTCGGTCATCAGTTCATACATTTTTACATTTTCAATACTTTCTGAAACTATTTTAAAGCAAATCCATCCTTCAGGAGCTCTGAAATTGTCAGTACGGGTCTGGCAATACTGTGAATCCCTTCATCCTAAGTCTAGGGGGAACAGCGCACGCCAAAGTCTGCGTGATTAACAGGACGTTCAGCTTATGTATGCGGACTCTAGATAACTCAAGTGTTATTCTAGCCTTACCGATGTGTGGTTGGACAATCCGGCCATTAATGACTATGTTTGGGAAAATTAGAAACGGGCCTTCAAGAAGATTCTTATTTATATTTATACTGATAGTCAGGCAGCAATAATAGCACTTGTGGGTTGTACAATTCAGTCCAACCTGGTCTGGGAGTGTCGAAAGAACCTCAACGCTCTGTCACTGGAAAACCGAGTAATGAGGAGGCAGACCGATTGGCTGGACTGAAATCTGCATCTGAGTTTATCTGACCCGAGTAGGCTTTAGGGATCGCTTTGTCGTTGGTCAGATTTATTATAAACAGGCGGATTAACGAGCAACATCAGGCAAGATGAGACATTCCCACTAAAACTTTAAAGAGCACACCTGAGGAAAATCATGGCACTCATTACTGGGACCTGTTGGCTGAGGGTCCTTATGAACAGGATAGGTATGTACCACGGAGAAACTTGTATAGGTTATGTAATAAAGAGTAGTAAACTGCATAACACATAATTTATGATTGTGAGGCTCTTGCTAGTAGAAAGCTAAGGATTGTTGGTTTCCAGGACCCTAGGGACCTCCAGCAGGATGGGATAGTCAGTGGATTGTTGAAACTTACTAAGGACACAAATCTGCTGATCTAGTACTTGAGAGGTTTAGTTTCACAATGGGTCCGTCGGGTTTCAGAATTCCTCCCTCTAGTATATAATCTAATATAATAGTTGAACGTTTAATTTCCCTAAGTGCTTTTAAGATTTTCATGGTTGGAATGAAACTGTCAAAACTTCAAAGCCATCGGAAAATAGCAAAATGGAAGCAACTGACTGAACGTAACACGGAGGTGGTGGAAACTGGAGCTGTATCTAATATCATGGAACTCACAAGAGTGCACACTTCTATAAGGACAGCAAAATTTCAAACTCGGAAGAACGTTGGTGGCAGAAAAAGTGATTTCAGTTAAACCTAGCAGGAAAAGACCTCCCAGAAATATAACTTTAGTGGTGAGAAACACATCTCTTAAAATGCTGAAATGACAGGGCTAACAGACTCCGTACTCCAAGGTTAAGGAGCTGTCGACAATCAACTTTATTCCATAGAGAACTAGTTCATACGGGCAAAATATGGAAAGTGTAAGTGCCAGGAGGTAAAGGGTGTTTAGCTTCTAGGACTCTAAAATTCATTAGGTAACCAGTCTAATGAACTAAAAACTAAAGTGCCAATAGATCCATTGATATCATTGCAGGGAGCCACCAAAGTTCATAACCTATAAAATTCAGTCATTGAAAACCAACCTACCAATGCCAAGGTTAAAATGTTTCCATGCGAATGTAATTATATAATTCCGTCTATCTATGGATTTAACACGTATCAAGCTACAGAAGTTAATTAACTCAGTGTCAGAAGGAGCACTTTGCTGTTCAGATCCAGCGACACGTGTACTTTACAACTTTAATTAAATATTTGAACTACCTACACTTTTGTCATTTGGTCATAGGTGTTATCTTTAACATTTTTAATTAAACTGATAATTAACTGATAATGACCAAGTTAACCGTTTCTATTTCAACTCGACCGTTTGGTACCTGGTTTGTGTGTTTGTTAAGCAGTTACCGGTTAAATGGTCGGAAAATGTTACGAACACGTCAAAGCTCGTCGTGGAGCGATGACCAGATAATTAATTTAGATTTTTTTTACAGAGCATATCTTAATTCCAAGCTTAAACCACTTCATATTTGTTGACGCATTTCTGAATACTTCCATTTTCAAAACGTTTTAATTGTACTGCTCCCCCAAGTATAAGTTCCTTCTTTTATAATATATTAAAACATCCCCTATTTCCTACGTAATTCTTTATAAATGTGAACGTTTTCAGGTTTATTACACTTTTCCCCTTTAATTTCAATTAATGCATTGCTAAATTTTTAAAAATATGTAACCGCCTCTATCTTCATAATATAATATGTTAATTGATTTTCCCATACCTTCTGGCGAATGTCCTTCTATAATCAAATATGCAACGTAATTTGAGTCCTTTTTTAAATATTTAAATGATCTCACGCGTTCGTTAAATCTAGTTTTAAATTTTCGTCCATTTTGTACTACATTCGTTGCTTATAAACTCCATTTTTTTTCTTCAATTTTGCCGTTTAATTTGTTTCATAAGGTGTTATTAGTCGCCATCTCACCATCTATATAATATTTAGAAATATTCTTACTTTGTATGTCTCTTTTCCCTCGTTAAGTAAATTTCACCCATTTCCGTTTCTTTACTTATTTTCTACATTTTTTGCTCCCTCTCTTCTTAATTTTCCGAAATAAATTTCTTATAATTTCTTTATCATATCTACTTTTCTCTTCTATTTGAAAAATAATATCAATTTTGTTTACATTCTTTAATATTTAATGGCGCATTTAAGAGCCTGTTGAAGAAATGCATAAATACCGCTAGTTAATTTTCAAAGCCTGACAATGTTCACAAATTTATAAGGATAAAGTAGACCATGAAGAATAAATACTGGTAGGACCAATCAGAAACGAACACGACAATAAATAGAAACCTGACTAGGCGGTAGATTAAGTAGACTAAGTAAGGGGATTAATATGGTAAAAGAACTAACCTATACTTGGGGGAGCAGTACATGTGATTAAAAAGTTTTAAAAATGGAAGTATTTCGAAATGTGTCAACAAATATGAAGTCTTTGAAGCTAGAACAGGCGTAGATATGTACTCTACAAAATTACAACACTCCTAGCGGGAAAAAGATGATTACATTAAGAGTTTTAATTACGAGTATACTGCGGGGTTAATGTTCTTTGAACTGTTAGTACAATTGAAGAGAATATATTTTGTAGGGTGGTATACAAGTTTTTACAAAAACATCAACTAAATGAAACGGGATAATGGTAAAGTACGCCTTATGCTATACATGAGTTTTCTACTAAAGACGGTGTGACACATTACCAATGTACTCGGAACGTGCCAACTCGGACTCTAAAATTAAGATGGCGGATTCGACTGAGAAAGAAAGCGTTCTTGTGCTCGCAAGTGGACTGCAATGGAAACCGTGGAATTTATGGAGTTGTATCAAACAGAAGAATTATAAAATGCGATGTGTAAGATTGTAAGAACAATAATCTTTATAATAAAAAAACGTTTATAACGAAAATACAGTAAGTACATTAATATGTTATTTTCTTCAGGGTTACTCCTGAGGTTCTGTTGTTTTTTGTGTCATCCTTTTGTGTCCGGCACGTCATATCCGGCACGTCATCCTTTTGTGTTCTACTTCACCGTAACCGACTCCAGTGCCCTTCCTTATCTCCAGAACCCTAATAGGGTGATTTTGTGAAACTCCGTATCTAGTTGCTGAGGTCCAAAGAGTCTTTCTTTTTTTATTCCAGGATCTCGCAGTCAACAAGTATGTGTGCTGCAGTTTCAGTCCCCTGCCCGCACATACGACACTCATACGAGATTTGTGGTAATTCAATCTTATGCAGATGACTCCAGATGTGGTCGTGTCCGGTGATCATGCCTCAGCAACCGCCTGTTAAACTGAAAAAGTATCCTTGGCAATACAAGGTCTGGTCGTAGGAGAAGCATCGTTTGATGTGTTCTTTCCTAGTCCACTTGTACTGTACATTTTGCAATTACTAGACGGATCCTACAAGTAGAGCCTCCCTGAATCCCGTAATGCCCAGGTAACCACCATAATTGCTCCAAATTAGCAATTTGACGGGACACAGTGGGAGCAGAGGGAATCACATACCAATTTGGATGAGATTTTTACAGAGCTGAGAGCCCTTACGGCGCTTGGCAACCTCAAAGTATTAGGATATCTTGACCTGTAAATCCTTCTTCTGATACTCAAAGTACACATGTTGAGATTGGGCAGATCTCAGTTTGGAAAACTGTGCAAAACCTTCCTAGGATAGCTTAAAACGTTGTCCCATGGGTTTCACAGTGTCTTCCATACCCAGATAGCCGATCGTGACCGTATAACAGACAATCTGACCTGGATATGCCGGTTGCTTGCTGTCTTTCCACTTCTCTTGTCAATGGAGAAGAATTGTTAAAGATAAAGAAGTACTCAGTACGCATGCTGTCAGTATGTCTAACACCGAGTCCTTTACAACTTTGTTAACGATCTCAGAGTGCCGTAGTTGTGAAGCATATAGAAAGTCAGTCTTACCTCCGATATTATGAATATATCCAGTCAGGTTTAACAGAACCTCTACATCAGCTGTGCGGAGTGCTGTTAAAGGCACCAGTGACCAGTACACTTCCAAGCCGCTGCACACCATTAATATGTTAATCAGTGCAGATTTTTATTGAAACTTGGTACAAAAATCGATTGTGGTAATATCTTGGACAAGCTCGTTACCCAGTAAAACCCGTTCAACAGTTTCAAAATGGCGGCCATTATAAATCTTTAATCATAGATTTTACCTTACGCCTTTTTACAAATGTAATTTCACCACCGTAATCAGTGTTAAAATCTGTATAAATTATTATTTAAATTTCTCAAAATTAATTCGACTGAGGTCAAATTTCACTTTTTGTACTTTCAATAAGTTTTTATAATTAAAAATGTTATATTACGCACATTTAAAGTCAAAAACCAGACCGAAATTCCATTTCATTACGTCAGTGGGACAGCAATATATTGCACTTGTATTGTACCGTACTTCACAGTCACTGCGTATTTGTTTACCTTGTTCTTTGATGACCCACAGACACCTCAAAGGAAAGTACTAACAAATATAGCGTCTGTGCCTCTAGGGGAGGAAAACAACCCCCAAAGCTCCCTGTAATCAACCCTTTGCAGTTATCGGAGTCATTGGTTTCATAAATTTCAATATAAAACCTGCATTTGAGTTATGTATAGTTTATTTTTATCTCGGAATTAACGCGTCAGATACTGAAGGCGGTAAAGTAAGTAGGAGGGGGTGATTGATTAGCGGACAAACAAACCGATTCGTTTTTAATGAACTTACAAAAATATATTTGTAGTTGTTTATACACACGCGCGCTCGCAAACACACACACACACACACACACACATATATACATATATATATATATATATATATATATATATATATATATATATATATATATATATGTGTATGTGTGTGTGTGTGTGTGTGTGTGTGTGTGTGTGTGTGTGTGTGTGTGTGTGTGTGTGTGTGTGTGTGTGTGCGTGCGTGCGTGCGTGTTTCAGCACTGTAAATGGTAAATGAAATTGTATAAATTAACTAAGATTCGATTTATTTAAGATCTCAAAATACAATTCATAAAAGACTAAACCATAAGAAACATTTTTGAAGGTTTCGCTGAAAAAAATCTGTTTTTTTAACTAAAAATCTCATTTTGAATCTGCGAAAACTGGAAAATCACATCAAACAACACATCAATTTGAGACAAGCATAAAAAAGAGGCAAGTGAAACGATAAAAATGTTCTATATCAAATTTCTTGGATCCAACCGTTAAATTAAACGTATTAGAATAATAACTCTTATGAGACATATGTGAGCCTCGGTGCTAGCGACATCTTGCGACAAATTGTTTAACTACACAGGTAAATAGATAATAGTGTTTTTTTTTCAAACGCGTTCCTCCTGTCCTTGCAGCTTGCCGCGTTCGTAGCGGCAAATAGTGTAACTACTTGGACTTTAGCCTATGATATCGAGCACGATTTTATAATGACGGCTGTATTTCTAGTCCGTTTATGTTCAATGACTCAAGGCCAGCAGTAAAAGAAAAAAAAACAAAAAAGAAAAAAAAATATTTTAAAATATCGTGTTTTAGCACTCTTGCGTTAACAATTTTGGTATGATTTGATTGTTGATTCAAATTTTGTAAAAAATCGCTTTTGATAATAGTCTGAACAAGTTTGTTTATGGCAAAATACGTTCAACAATTTCAAAAAAATGTGTAACTTTTTGTTCTAATTATCTTCTTTTTTTTAATCAGATTTCGTTCTATTAATCAGCGTTAAAAAACTTCATAAATTAGCATTTTGAATTATGATAATCCGCTGAAGTAATTGAATCTGACAGCGATCAGGGTTTCAGTGTAACGTAGTGTAAACCTTTAAAACTGCTAATGTATGCGGATTTTAATGCTGATTGTGATGGTGAAATCGGAATTAAACAAAAGTTTAAATAAACAATCTAATTGGAGACGGATTGGCTTTCAAAACATCAGCTGCGTGTAACGAGTAATTAGAACTTTCTTCCCGAAATCTCGCAAAGAACTTATTATATGGGAAGCCGTGCGTGTAAGGGTTAGGTATTACACAGGCACACAATGACTTACTACAACAGTAGGTTTTGCAACTCTAATGTAATTTTTCAACCACAAATCTGTAACGCTACGAGGAAACACCGATAAATAAAGCAGAAAAGACTTGCGACAGTGTAATTTACCGCTTCTCATATGAAGCTATATATTACCACGTTACAGACTCAAGACAGGTCGAGTTTGTCTTATTCACGGTGTCTTATATTGTGTAGGCTCTGATTTACTGGTTTGGTTTTTCACGCTTCTTCTGTTTGGTTCTCCTTCCCTTTTAAAATATCTTTGCTCTAACGCGGTGGCGAAGTATGAAAGAAACGTGATTATAAAGTAGGCCTACTCCGAGAAAATTAAATCACGTCTCGCCGAACTGATAAGAGCGAATTTCTAAATATTTTTTTTTCATTCTTTTTTACAGTCTTGAATATTCGATTTTACCATCGTAATCAGCCTTAAAAACTCCATTAAATTTTAAAGTTACAATGGAATTAAGTAAATCAACCCTGACCGCTGTCAAGTTCATTTTAATAATTTAATTGAAATGACCGCCATTTTGAAAAACTTGCAGTCATATCAAATTTTTCGATATGCAATCGATTGTATAAGTGATTGTATATACGATAATTTCAAAGAGAAAAATGGGCACCTTAAGGTTCTTAGTTCTAGCCGCAGTTACTCCCGTTGCTTTTCCTTTACCTTTTTCGTTGATCCCATAAAGTATGGACATAAAGAAATAAAAATACTCAAAGGGCAAACTAACTTCCGTTTTTAAGTTAAATCCTGTAGTCCAGCCACTTGAAGCGGTCTGCACGAGAATTTCTCCCTACGTTCTCTCGATACGTCTTGTATTGGTTTTGATGGCAAATCTTCCAATAAACTGTACAGCCTAATAGTAACATAAATATTTCATCATAAATAATTTTAAAAAAACAAAATTTCAACGCTAATTACGATGTTCAAAATGATATTATGAAACAAGCGTACAATAGGAAAAGGTATACATATTTAAGAATTGGAATGACCGCCATTTAAAACCGTTGAACGAATTTTGTTGGGAAACGAACTTTTTCAAGTTAGGGTATTTTCAAAATTGATTTTTGTGCTAAATGTTATTCCAATCGGACCAAAATAACGATAATTTAGTATCGCAGCTAGGTTTAGAAATCTATGTAAATATTTTCCGTATTATGCTTAGAAAGTTAAGCTTCATCTTTGTAAAATATTAGGGTGTATTAACAGCTGTTAATCATTAAATCAGTTACCGTTAAATAGGAATGGAATGTACTTAGATATGGTTTTTTTCATGTGAAGAATCATTGTCGTCACGAGTACTGCCACGAAAGTGTGACTCGGTGGTCGTTATGGCTAAAGCACCGATCAGTTTGTTGTGTCCTATTTTTAACTGCGCACCTAACTACGAACGTAAAAGGTTTTTAGTTCGAGCCGCAGTCTCACTGGCATGCAACAAGTATGGACGTTAAGAAAAAAAAAACAGAAAGTTAGGAATGTAACAGTTCCCTTACAACCGTTGGTGACAGTTAAGTTTCAAAAATTAGAAAGCTGAATTGTTACTTGGAACATCACACTTGCTGCTATGGGTCATAACATAATGGTATTGTGTCACTGAGAAATTGATAAAAGGGAGGAATTCATATAAGTCGGGGTCTTTCGTACCACATAGTCTGCCCGGGGGGGTCTTTTGCACCATGTGTTCTGCGTGAGAGGTCTTTATGAATTAATAGTTATTGTCCATAAAGTCTGTTAGACAAATACGATATCCAAGTCTTGAGTTTTATTTAAAATTTATTGTAATAGTTAATTAATAATTTTGTCTATACAAATAATATTACAACAAATTTTAAACAAGATCTATAGCTAAATTAGAAATTAGCTGTGTGTGAGTTGTGTGTGTGTGTGTGTGTGTGTGTGTGTGTGTGTGTGTGTGTGTGTGTGTGTGTGTGTTAGTGTTAATTTTCGCAACTGGAAGTGTATTTTTCATCATCGATAACTTTTGTAGCATCGAGAATCTGCTTCCTCGTAATTTTAACCTAGCATCTACAGCAGTTCAACTACGGCTTCCAAAACTACATATAAAGACAATAGTGTAATTGAATAAGATTAATATATGTAAAATAATTGCCAGGAAAATTTAAAGAACCCTAATTATCTTATGATTGTAATTAAAAATTCCGAGCATTAAAATCATTGAACAAATATTTAAAATTTAAAGAAATTACAAATGTTACATAAAATAAATTATAAATTTTGACAAGTTTTTGCAATTTATAAATTAAATTTATATTGGTAATAGTATAAATTATAAGGATGGTATTCATAAATAATAGAAATCTCAGTAAACCTAAAGTGTACTCTATTTAAAATTATATTTATTTATTGTTCAGTTAAATGAATCAAATATTTTGTTATAATCAAAGGCCAGTCTTGTTTATTGTGTAAATTATTTTCTTTATAAAAATCATTTTTTACTTTATATATTGACGCCCAAAGTGGTGCAGTTTAAAGTTTAAATTAGAGAATAAATTACTTTTTTTAATAACATAATTTTATTTATTTAAAAGATTTGATCAAGCGTTAAGAACACAATTATAAAACAGCTTATTTACGACTTTAATACATTTTATTAATAGATTTGATCAAGCGTTAAGAACACAATTATAAAACAGCTTGTTTACGACTTTAATACATTAAAAAACTATTATTTTTTACGAATATCTTAAAGTGTGTAATATTAAGTGCGCCGATTTTGAGGGGTGTTTACTAGCATACAACACTGCTACTGACTGGTTTTTACCCTGTTACTTCGCTAATTATTTTGATCATATAAATTGACCAGAGAAAGTTCGTGCGTTGCTACAAATACAAAGCACTTGTCATAGCCTGTCAACAGTTACATTATTTGTTTGGCTTTGAAAAGTTTATTCTTGTTGCAACACGTTCGGGAAATAAGTTTTACAATTTTGTTTCGAACCAAGATAAACGTGTTTGTCAATTCATACGCCATTAGTCTTTGTCAGCTAGCGCTACGTGAATCGTAGTTACTTTGAGAATCAAGTCGAAAATGTCTGTTTACGTAACTATATACTTATTCCATCAGAAGTTTGTGAAAACCAAGCCAACAAATTCTTACAACATTTAAGTCAGCATAAAAACTAAATAACAACTTTTCCCACCTGATAAATTTGCAAATGTAAGTAGTTTCATAATTACCAAGCTAAATACCATTCAATTCCACTTATTTATTATTTTTTTGTAACTTCATTTGTATTTATTAGCTAGCTATCATCGACGAAGAACCTAGACATTGAACGTTGAGATAAGCTACACTCTATATCACTTTTTCAGGATCGATAGAAATTATACGTACGAGTAGGGAAAAAGGAGACCAAATAGGATTCCTAAAACACTTAGGAGAAAGAAGCTCATAAACGCTCCTTGTTACAGCATACAAAACAAAACTATGGAAGCAAACCAGCCAGAAGACCAAAGAAACTTTGACTACTATATAAATGGCAGTAGTTCTGGAACGATAGACTTAATGCTGAACAGTAACAACTTAACGAAAACTCAAATGTTACAGTTCTATGCTGTTACATAGAAACAGCTGTTCTGATCCATAATTGTGACTAACAAAGACACAAAAATGGGTGGAGAAGACCATAATAGTCCTAAAACCGTGGGAGAATGCCAAGTTACAAACAGGATATAAGAAGGCCACCTGTAAGTGTCTAAGGTGCTTTTTAAAACACTTTACAAAGTCCGTAAGAAATCCTTTGAGTACTAAGTAACCAGAACAAATAACTAAAAACCAAGGAGTGGAAAAATGGAAATTGCACAAAAAGCATATGTCAAACAAAGAGATAAAAAATGGGTAGAGAAGACCATAAGAGTCCAATAAAAAGGTGAGAGAACGCCAAGTTACAAAGAGGATATAGCGAGGACATCCTGTAAGAGTCTAAGGTGATTTGGAAAGCACCTAAAGTTTACTCGAATGTAAACTTAGATAACATGCGTACAAAATCCTTAAGTACTAGGTAACCAGAACAAATACCTAAACACCAAAGACTGGAAAAATAGAAAGTACTCAAAAAGCCTATGTCAAACAAAGAGACACGAAAATGGGTGGAAAAGACCGTAAGAGTCATAAAACCGTGAGAGAACGCCAAGTTACAAACAGGATATATCCTATAACAGTAAGGGCATCCTATAATTGCGTAAAATGGTTTCTAAAGCACCACAAAGTCCGTACAAAATCCTTTGAGTATTAGGTAACCAGAACAAATATCGGAAGTGCACAAAAAGCATATGCTAAACAAAGAGATACAAAAATTAATAGAGAAGACCATAACAGTCCTAAAACCGTGGGAGAACGCCAGGTTGCAAACAGGATGTAGGAAGGACATCCGTATGTGTGTAAGGTGGTTTGTAAAGCATCTAACAAAGTCCGTATAGAATCCTTTTCAATTACTAGGTAACCCGAATAAAAAGCTGAACACCAAGGAGTGAAGAAATGGGAATTGGACTCAAAGCATACGTCAAACAAAGAGATACAAAAATAGGTAGAGAAGACCAAAACAGTCCTAAAACCTTGGGAGAACGCCAGGTTACAGTCAGGATATAGGAAGGATCCCTGTAAATTTTTAAGGCTATTTTGAAAACATCTTAAAATCCTTTTTGAAGTACTAGGTAACCAGAACAAACAGCTAAACATCAAGGAATGGAAAGAAGGTGATTGCACAAAAAGCCTTTAGGCTGAGAGGATTAGGATACAACACTCGCTTTAGCTATCGTAATAAAAATGGAGTAACTAATTAAAAACATTAAGGCTCGTATTAATTTAACTCCAATACGAGCAGGTGAGCCACATTTGCTGGAATACCAATATAATTAAACCCAGGTTCCCTGCTAACACCTGAACCGTTATTTTTTAATATCAACCTAAGTTATGCGTTTTAACGCTGAGTAGATATTAAAAGTGACGAGGGTGGCACGTTGTTTCATAAAGCGACTCGTTTTGTCAAAATTAGTTCCTAGAAACGTGTAAATCATACACCCTCGGTTCACAAGAAACTTTATTCCCCCCCCAACTAGAAGAAATATAAAGGAAGTGTGGTTAGCGTTCAAACATTTTAACTTGTATCGTGTTTTAGGGCTGGTTGTGATGAATTGTGCGGGACGCGTGATGCGAGAAACATTTTTATGATATATAACAATATATTTTGTGCGCAAGTCTTATATTAAATTAATTATAATTGAAAATTACTGAGTTTGCGCAAAGATCCAACCGCTGACCTAGTGCGTGTGAGGTATACGTGATAACCACTACACTACTGAAACAACGAGGAAGTTTGACCGATTTAAATATATATGAAATGAATCGTTAATTTAATTATGGTGGTTATATTAAAAGATCAGTTATTTTGTATTAATTGGTGAAGATCAGCTGATTTAATTGAATAGCTGATAGGCTATAATAACTTTCAGGTTATGATGTTAAAAACTAGTCAATTTGTCGTGTTTCCGAACAAATTATGGTAATTAAAATAAAAAAGGAAGAGAAACATGATACATGAATTTTATTTTTAGTTCAATAAGAAATTTATTTTGAGGTTTTCATAGATTAAACTTAAATTTTATAAAATATCTAATACGATTGGAGGGAAATAAAATTAATTACGATTTACATTATAATTGATTGATATTATTGCACACGTGTAACTAAAAGAGATATGCGAAACCAAGGATGTTTCAAGTGTAATCAAGTTTGTACGCTAATGTCAGATTCTGTTCCCTCACCCCTACGCAGTCCAACCCCCTGTCTTATCTTCTCTTTACTTACTATTGCAATAATATATTGTCGAGATATCCCTTTTCATAATAAATCACTCTTCTGAACATACTCTCACAATCATATTTGGCGTACACACACTGTGACTGTTTTTCTCATAATACCATTTTTACTCAAACTAAAATAACGAATAAGAAAAATATTTTTCTCAGGTTTTCGTCCCAAATGAACGAACGAAGCGAGGTCTCTGTTTCTACTCGACCGTTCGACATTTAGTTTGTGTATCACGCAGTTTCGGCCAAACGCATTAACTGATTGTTTTGGAATTTTGTACGAATGTAACTTACATAAAACCCGAACGAGGTGTCTGTAAGGCGTTTTTCCATCCACTTCCGTTTCAAGATGGCGGTCACTGATTTAACGATGATGGGTGTAGCTGTTGGCTGTTTCATATGGGCTTAATACTGGCTGAACGACAAGATATACTTTGACTGCTTCATGTAGAAAGAGTATAAAAGTTTTAATATAGTTTGTCTAGTAACATTTCCCCTAAATATTACAGTTACCGATTAAAATGGCGGACAAGTTTACGAGTGGCCAGGCAATTAATTACGTACGAGGCCTGCTGTTCTTTGAACTACTACATAACCTGTTTCAGATTACCTCCTTTATCAAAACTTACTCCTCTAGATATGGATTTGTTCTACTTAAACGTGACCCCGCCTCCTTCACCGGTACCTGTTTAGTAATTAATTGCTGCTTCTAATTGTCCCTTTTCATTTTTTTCTGCTATGAGACGATTTCCACCTTCTTCTTGGTACCATTAATTCTCAAGTACCATTAATTTTAATTTGTCTTCTTCTTTTCGGCATAAAACGTTCTACAGCATCTTCCGATTCCTAGCTTCCATTTTTCTCTGTTGTTCTAAAGATTTTGATCTAACCCCCTTTCTCTCACTTCCTTAGCAATTCCTCCTCACTAACCAAGTCTCAGTTTTTCTCTTTTTCTATGGCCATGTGGTTTTCTCTTTAGAATCTGTTTGGAAAGTCAATTTTCGTCCATCTTTCGGACACGGCCAAACCATCCAAGTCGTTTTGCCTTCATGTCATCTACAATGATGTACTTCGCATCCACGATTTCACGGATTTTAAAATTTTTATATATCCCCGATTCCTAACCTAACGCTCTTCGCCAATAGTCCATTTCTGTAGCTTCAAGACATTTTTCTATTTGTGTTTCAGTGGTCATACTTCGCTTCCGTATTATACTTTTTATAAATGCATTATATATTCTATGTTTATTTATTTTCTGTTGATCCCATAAGATGCTGTTTAGTATCCTTATTGCTGTTATTCCCAAGGTGTTTGGTTCTTTTATCACTGTGTCCAAGTAAATGTTATTCCCATATACTTGTAAGTTCTAGACACTTCGATTTGTGTTAATTTTAACTTACAAATATCCAAATTTTCTAATATATTTATCCGCCGTATTAACTTTTTTAATAAATTTTTTACTTCTCCTAGTATATGACCTTCTTTACTAAACGTGTAGGTTAATTTTACGTATTAAAATGGCTTTATGAGTTAATTAAATATAGTTTTAAATGTCTCATTTATCTTACTTAAGTAGCTTTACAACTGCACTGTAATTAGTTTTTTTTTTTTGGTGTTTAACGTCCGGCTATTGTGCACACTTGGGCTAATGCAGACATGGGATGATTTATAGCGTATGAAAATGCCAAGCCCTCGCCGGGAATCGAACCCGGGTCCTCGGGGTGAAAGCCTAGTACGCTATCCACTAGGCCACCGAGGCGGCTACTGTAATTAGTAAGCACCATCTTTACTATATTTGTCTTTTTATTATTTCCTTATTTACCTTTATTATTTTGCCGTTAAGGGAAAGTATGAAAGAGACCAATCAGGAGCGAAGAGGTCCTTTAATTTCCTTTATAGTATAAAAAGAATGAATCCTAATCTAGAGGAGCAGTACAGCAATAAGTTTGTTAACGGATGTAATCCGAAACGAGTCGACAAATAATAAAACTAACAAATCTAGGAAAAGCAGATGAGTGTACTCAATAGAATAAACAGCGCTTTATTTTTAGAGGACATAATTTTTTGACTGTATCTCAATTTGAAATCAACAAAATAATTCTTTTGTACATTTCGGTGTAGAGTAGCTCGATTGTACGAAACAATGAGAGAAAAGAAGTCAGAAACAAAGCCTTTAGTCTTTTGTTCTTCCCTCTTTCCCTTGTTTCAGTTCGTCAACCTCAGACATTGTTTATTAAATTTTATTGTGCATGAAATATTTCGCTTGTGCCGTTTTTGTGTGGTTACTACTGAACTATCCAATAAACAGGATTAAAATTTCAAATCAAGCAATCCTGTCTTGTATTTTAGTTGTTGCTGTTTATTCGCCTTTTATCAATCGTTTGTTTGTATAGTTACAATAAAGGACGTTTCTTGGGTATGGAATAGTTCTCAGTTGCCTAACTTAAAGCATATAATTAGCAACTAGAATGTAAGTATGTTTTTAAAATAATGAAAACTGTGTTTACAGCATAAAATATGAACACAAATACATCGACTAGACAAAATTAACTCTAGATTTAAATGAACACAAAACAAATTTACAATAAAAGATAAATGAAAAATTGTCAAACATATGTGGTTCGAAGTGTATAAATTAATTTGGGAAGAAACAGAATAAATAAACTGTAAGCATTAATTAAACGATTATTAAGACTAACTGATTATTTTAATCTGCCTAAACAGTGCAAAATTAAAGCATTTTTGGCTGCTTATGAACAATGAACTCAAAGTTGAAAATACGAGTACTTAATTTGCAATTTAAAAAGGCTGAAGTTGTAAGAGTTAAAAATATTTTGTTGTCCAAAACATTTGCATTGCAAAAATATAAACATTGTCCAAAAATAAAAATAACATTTCCAAAACGATGAATTGAATCAGTAAGTTGATTACTTTTGACCAACATACATCTCTGTTTTGTAGCGTTTTCTTTTTCTTGGTGACCTGTGGTTTCTCTGATCGCTTGTACGACTTAGTTTTTACTTTCGACTAATCACGATAGCAGCTTTAAGTGTTTGTTCTTAACTACTTAAGTAATTAACTTAGAAATATGCATTTAGGCTTCTATTGTACTTGCTAGGTTTATGTTTTAAGTTTAAACATTTGAGAACGTGTGTAGATCGATAATTATGCATTGTTTTGATATACTCGTAAAGAAATAATGACAAATGGACGAATAAACAATAATCTCAACAACATCAGTAACAACAACAAAAACATCATCAATAACAAGAACAACAACGACATCATCATCATCATCATCATCATCATCATCATCATCATCATCATCATCATCAACAACAACAACAACAACAACAACAACAACAGCAAAAACAACATCAAGAACGAAACCAACAACAACAAAAACATCATCAATAACAAAAACTTCAAAAACAACAACATCATCATCATCATCATCATCATCATCATCATCATCATCATCATCATCATCATCATCATCATCAACAACAACAACAACAACAACAACAACAGCAAAAACAACATCAAGAACGAAACCAACAACAACAAATATATCATCAATAACAACAACAACATCAATAACAACAACAAAAATAACAACAATAACAACAACAAATACATCATCAATAACAACAACATCAATTACAACAAAAACAACAACAGTAACAACAACAACATCATTAAGTAACAATTTGTATTGCAGTGTGTATAGGTTTCTCGTTTGAATTAATAAAAACAGATCACGATCAAACCAATTCACTCAGCTTCTTGAATACGCATGCAATATTCCCAGTGGAACTGTGACCTCATTGTTGAATCCACTCCACAAAATTTTCTTTCATAATAGAAATACTATTTACATTGACTCACACGATAGGCCATCAATTGGATATCACGCGGCTTTCCCAAATTAAACTGTATGATTTTATGTCTAACTGATGTGAAAACAAACAGTGGAAAATTTTATTTCAGGAAATAGTTTACAGATTCAGTAAGAAAAATTATGGGTCAAAATAAATTCGCACGCGTTTTTGTCTGTCTCTCGGTAACGCATCTCGTAGTCATAAACGATGTTACCAATCATTACGGGGAAAATGATCTCTAAAAATATAGGGTTCGACGATAACAAATTTTTAAGTGGTGGAATCATAAGAGCAGCGTTTTTAAAGTTTATTTATATAGATTGATAATTTTTAATTAGATGTGATATATACAAGGTGTTTCAAAAAGAAACGGATTGAATTGAAGGGCGAGTTCTACCAGTTAAAATTATGAAACACATTTATACACACATGGGTCCGGAAACACTTTGTCAACGAATTGTAATAATTGTAAGCTGCCGAAAATATTTGCCGAAAAATATTCCTGAAAAAAGAAGGAAAAATTCCTATACTGAAAGTCTAGAAACCTAAATTAAGATGGTTGTTTGATGGTTGCTTATAATGTTTTACCTTAAAAATTGAATAAGACTAGTCTTAGATTTGTAAGTCGAGTAGTTTTTGAGAAAACCGGTATAAAGCGAAAAATCAGAGTGAAAAGAACACATTTTTATTACGTTTGGCCTACAATAACTCTGTTATTTTCCAAATAAACAAATGATATTTTTTTAAATAAAACTTGTAGAAAATTTAATCCTGAACAAAATTATGTAAAGTCAATTGTAAAAAATAAATTACAAAAAAACCAATTTTTATTAACATTAAGATATTCACAACATAGCAAGAAAAAACATTGATATTTCAAACAGAAATACCTTTTACATTCGAGAATATCTAGTATGAATTTTTTAAAACAAATAGTAAAAAAAGTAATAATTAAAATCATATATATATACATATATATATATATATATATATAAATATATATATATATATATATATATATATATATATATATATATAATTTACAAAATGATGTCACTTAAAGGTATGACTTGGCTGGTAAAAACATTGTCCTTGACTACGAAAAGTATAATTATGAATTACAAAACAGCAAATAATATAATTATATTAGGGCAAGTTAGTCAGTACAGTGAGTTCATTTCTTCTTAATAAAGCTGTTTGTAATGTCAATACGTTTTTGGTCTTATTCAAACAAAAAGTTTGTAAAAACGTTACCAAAGTTGGAGTCAGTAAACTTTATAAAAGAAACTTTTTCACTTTCTTAATAAGTAAGTTGTGGAAAGTTATGGGCACAGAAGTGTTCCTTTCTGTGAGAACTTGTAACTTATTTTAAAAGTTTTTTCTGTCGTACAGATGACGTATTCGTTACAAATAAAAATCTGGTATTTACAATTCTTTATTAATATACTTTGTGTCACATACAGGCGTTTTTATTAGTCAATTTCTACAAAAAGCTTTCATTATAAAAACCCAAACCCTCGATATCCCCACCTACAAAGTCATAAGTGAGAAATAGGTCATAAACATCTCGAATCAATAAATCCTTCTACAAAACTTAAGCGGAAACACAAATTTTCAAATTGTGAAGAAGGAAGGCGGTAACAAAAGGACTTCTACGAAAATCTAGAAGCAGACGATTTTTTAGGGATCAAACCCTGAGAGTGAAAAGTGCAATCTTTAACGCGGAGTTGACAGAGCTGACAGTAACTGGAGGACCAGCCAGGAATATTCTACCACGGATAAAACTGCAAATGCGAGCAGGAGGCAAATAATGTTTGTCTTCCTTTACCTTGCAGATCTTAAATGGATTGCTAAAACTTATTGAAAGAACCAGGCTAATGATCTAGAATCCAAGATGTTCAATTGCACGATAGTTTTGATTGTGGCGCTGGGTACTACCAAACCCCATATAATCTAAATAATCAACCAATCAAGTCTCATAAGCTGCAGGCTATTGTATTAGCAATCAGCTACATGGACGCACATTTTCCAGCGGAGGCAGCTGAAGTGAGGAGC
Organism: Callitettix versicolor; assembly: GCA_022606455.1. Taxonomy (NCBI): domain Eukaryota; kingdom Metazoa; phylum Arthropoda; class Insecta; order Hemiptera; family Cercopidae; genus Callitettix; species Callitettix versicolor. Next base: position 38,524,695 of record CM040184.1, read on the forward strand.
TAATGGGCTTAGTGATCCCACCGTATCCCTAGCTCATACTACTCTCACTTATCTACTCAAGACACGCGCGCGCGCGCACACACACACACACACACACGCACGCATTACTCTACATAGCTTGGCTAACTTTAAAGTGTAAAGCGACCCGTGCTGTTAAAGTGAATGACACCGTTCTAATGGTGCATCAAATGAAGTCTGGGAAACCTGGCGGCCTCCCAGCACATCCCCACCTTACCCATGAATGCAGGGCTTTGTATAGGCGAACCTTATTTCTCCAGATACTTGTCGGTGTTTCCATAAGTAAGAATATAAAATGGAATGAGCGGGATCTCACCGCACAATAAAGAGGTTGGCCAAATGAAGCAGAACCTCTGTAATTATGGACAAGACAAAGAAACATTGGAAAGGAATTAGCAGAGTAAGTATCTTCAAGCACCTCAATAAGGAACTGGGAAGTCAACAATGACAAGTGGGTGGAGCTACCCGTATTGAATACTCTAAATATTCTATACTTTATAAAGAGAATAGGCCTGGAGAAGACGACGTAAATAAGCGTCTGAGGAATACGGAAAAGGGGCTCAATAGATCTACAAAGGTGGTAGTGAATTAGGAACTCCACAAAAATCTTTCATTCATATACACATTTTTAGGAATGCCTGATTTTAGGAATTACGCTCTGTTTTTCCCAAACTTTTGCTTACAATTTTTTTTTAGATTCAGCTACCTGTAAATCTTGTTTGGAAACAGAAAGGATTTCTTTTCAAAATTGCTCAAGCAGATTTTGAGAAAATTTATTTTTGTTACTGTAACAAAATTTTTACAACAATGTTTTGAATAATTTAAATAAATGTTGAGCATGGTAAAACAACTTCTGCGTGACATTTTCTTCGAAGTAAATAAATGTGCTTAGCTCCAAGATATATCCCAGTGAGAAACCACTTTTTTGACTTAAGGGGAAATATTACTTGAAGATAGAGACCATATAAAACATAAGAATTTTAATTTAATTTTATGTCACATTTTAAAATTTAAGTTTATAACTTGTGCTTTAAACAGTGCTTTTCATGTTTTTATTGAATAAACAAGAGAATGTGAAATGGAAATGTCATAATTTTAAAGATATTTAATGACAGGCCATTTTGAAACGAGCAGATTGTCTTCTTTTCGAAGCAACGCTTTTAATGTTAGCTCTGGTGAAAGGAGTGATTAGAAAAAAACGTCTGCAGAACGGAAGAGTGTAACGGAAATACGAAACAAACGAGCAAACGAATTTCGTCTCTCTATTTCTGTGTATTTCTTCCTCTTTTTCGATAACAGTGTAAGCGTAGATTATTATATGAAAACGTTGTGTTGCTTTGGTTTCGGTATTTATCCTTAAATGAAGAAAACGTGTACGTTGTAACTATTTATACATTCGAAATTAATACAAACGTTTATAATAATTGTTTTTAATATTGCTAGTTTTTAACAGCATAACCTGAAACTTACTATAGCCTACCAGCTGTTCAATGAAATCAGCTGATCATTATGAACTAATGTAAAACAACTGATCTATTACTATACCAAAAAATATGTAAGCTATGTTCACGTATTTATTTATTTAAACAAAGCAAAAATATTTGTAAACATATTTTCAAAGTAAATATATATATATATATATATATATATATATATATATATATATTTACAAAGACTATATATATATATATTCAACAAAGATATCATTAACAAAAGCTTAGCTTTTTTCTGTATCTCCCCGAGTTCCACAAGTGTACTTTTTTACGTCTCAACGTCATACAGAAAGAGTGAAGCTTTTAGCAATGACTGCAGTCTCGAAATTACCATCATGAGTTGCGCACTTCAGAGACGCAGTAGACTGAACGGTGATTTAAACATCTCTGCACTTTTTGAAACTGCAGTTGGTCAAAACTCTGAATAACCCACTTTATTTCTACTAGGTATGTTATTATTTTGTTGAGTGAACTTATCTGCCTTTCCTCAAGGCAGCAGAAAAGTTTTGATCCCAGTACGAAGTTTTTATAAAGGAGATAATCGAAAACGTTTCAAAAAAAATAATAAATACAATTTGCCACTCTATTAGTTTCGTGACAGCCTTAGTAACTGATTCCAAAATTCAGTATTTACACACGTTGAAGTGAAATAGAATCTAGTAAAAAAACACGTAGGCCTACCTTAGCCCCGTTTTTAGCTTAAACAACAAAGTATTTATAGGAAAAAAGCAATATTGAGCTTTTAATACCTTTTGATTCCATAAGCCTATTGTTTTGGGATTAACGGCTGTCATCGACGTATTCGTGTCAGACTGGGCTTAACAGATTTTGATTAGAATTTTCGCACTACCCGAGTTTAAATTTAGGCTTCCTAATTTCATTGTGGATACGGAGACAGTACGTTTACGCTTGGCTGTCGTGAAATTGCGAAATGCGTGCTGTGATTAGCGTTTCCCCTCGCAAGCCTACTTCATTTGCTCACTACGGTCACTTTCCTCGCGCGCAAACCTAACCTCGATTGAACTATGCTATTTTTGGTTAGGTTAGGTTAGTTTGGGATACTTTATATTGTTAGGTTGAATTAGGTTAGTTTTGGTTAGATTGAATTACGTTATATATATATATATATATATATATATATATATATATATATATATATATATATGTGTGTGTGTGTGTGTGTGTGTGTGTGTGTGTGTGTGTGTGTGTGTGTGTGTGTGTGTGTGTGTGTGTGTGTGTGTGTGTGTGTGTGTGTGTGTGTGTGTGTGTGTGTGTGTGTGTGTGTGTGTGTGTGTGTGTGTGTGTGTGTGTATGTTAGTTAGTTAGGTTAGGTTGAATTAGGTTAGTTTTTGTAAGATTATGTTAGGTTAGCTTAGTTTGGGTTACGTTATATATTGTTAGGTTAAGTTGGATTTAGGGTTAGTTAAGGTTAGGTTGGATTAGAATAGGTTAGGTTAATTTGGGTTACGTTATATAACCTAACCTAAATTTTCGGTATTTTCGTTTAACCCCTTTCTGCATTTCTATCGCCTTTTGTGAATCAGCAAAAGAATGTCCCTTTAATTCCTCGGACGAAACGTCAGCCTACTGAAATCAAAAACATCACTGAGAAGAGGAGAAAAATTTTGCTTGGACAGAAGCCAGTGTAAAGTGAGGTTGAAGGTGTGTTTTTTTACTAGGGCTTCATTTACTACGAATTTATTCTTGAATGGAGAACAGTTAACAAAGTACTGTACAAAGAGATCCTGAAACGGCTACGATATGCAGTTAGATGAAACGGCCTGAAAAATGGGCAGGGAACGATTCGTTTTTGTTGCTATTGCATGACAATGCCCAGTCACATCGATCGCTGATAGTGAAACAATACCTTGCCAAGCACAATGTTACTTTGGACCCCCTCCCTATTCTCCCGACCTTGCACCACCGGATTTTTACCTGTTTCCACAACTGAAAATGACATTTAAGGGACATTGTTGTAATGTTGGATTTTTCGGGTCGCGTGATGCGAGGAAGAATGTTGATATATAACAGTACATTTTGCGTGTCGTAAGCCTCATATTAAATTAATTAGAATTAAAAATTTCTGTTTTTCTGCCAGGATCCAACCAGGACCTTGCGAGTGTGATTTACGCGCGATAACAACTACACTACGGAAACAACGAAGAAGTTCGATCGATTTAAATATATTTTTAATGAATTGTTTATTTTAATTTTGGTAGTTATATTAAAATATCAGTTATATTATTTTAATTGGTAAAGATCAGATGATTTCATTGAACAGCTGATAGGCTATAATAACTTTTAGTTTATGTTGTTAAAAACTAGCTATGTTAATTTGTCGTGTTTCAGAACAAATCATCGTAATTAAAATTTAAAAAAAGGATGAGAAAACATGATACATGAATTTTATTTTTAGTTCAATAAGAAATTTCTTTTGAGGTTTGTTTTGTTTTGTTTTGACATTGTTTTGTTGATTCGCATGTGGTGATGGATATTGCGACGGAGCAGCTAAAGGAAGTTTTCTAAATCGGCTTTTATAAGTGTTTCCAACAATTTTATGAACTGTGGAAGAAGGTGTACTTGCAGGAGAAGATTAGTTTGAAGAAAAATAAGGTTAAAATATTATACGTACTTTCAATATATTTTCACCAATTCCAGTAACTTTTTGATCCTTTCTCGTGTATATTTTTAATTTTTAACGACTCGTAAAACTGATGTATCGGCAGTCATTTCAAGGTCCCGGGTCTGGGATCGTGTCATAATAACCACTGTAATAACTCATTTTTCCAATCACAATTTGCTAAAAATCCATGCTGTACTTTCGCTAAATTATACTTGAGTTATTTCTGTAGTAGTATCTCATAAAAATGCAAACATAAATTTCTAGCCTGTCGTCTATTCCGTTACAATCCAGTCACACAAACTGGAGACTTCAACGCCAGAACGTCTGTTAATAAAGTTTACAAGGCAATAATGCAGCAAACACAATCATTTCCTCACATGATTCAATACGAGTTCATTAAAATGTATTAAACTCTATTTCCTTGCTTAAATATATGACGTCTGAAAACTGTGGTTGCATGTTTGCATAAGTAAAACAGTTAGTTAGGTTTGATCTCTAGTGACTAAATTATAAGTGATTTTGTTAAACAATCATTTTTTAACTGTTAATCGACGCGGTTTTTAAAGAAAATTCATTGGAAAATGAACTTTTAGTGCATGGTAAGATACCAAATCCGGTATCATGTATTAAACGCTGTATTTAACTCTCAATTAATTCTGAAAATCGATAAATCTGCAACTGATAACTTCTAATTATCAGTTAAACATGATAACAGTTAAACTTCTAACATATATCAGTTTATTCTGCAACTACTAAGACATACGGATCCCGTAGCAGCTGGCCTCCTTTTTGGAAGAACGTTTAACGCAAAACAAAATTGCCAGATGTAATAATTATTAGTTTAGGCTACATAGAAGCATTACCGAAAAACAAGACATAAGTGAGAGCTGAAAGGCCTCAATGTACTTATTATTACACTACAGATAATTGCTCGAATTTCTTGTTCGGACTTTTTGTCCATAAATTGTCACGTGACACCGCTAAAAAGAATCGATGTCTTCCATTTGCGCCAGTTATCTGAGGACGAGTGTGTGAAAGTGTTGCCAAATGTGGGGCAGTATTTCTTACATTTAGCGGGGTGATATTTTATTATAATATTTCCCAGTGGTGTACAAAAGTGGGTTAACGAGCGCTTTATAATACCGAGTCAGGAAACATCTGTTCATCCTTTTCAGAGAATCGCTACGTTTCTCTTTAAAATATAAATTATTAAAACATTACGTAATTTACAGCTAGTAATTATAATCACGACGATGTATATGTGCCTGTCCGTTAGTGTACCTCTAGCGCCTAAACGATGTGCTGGAAAACTATAAAACTACTATTTTGTTTAGTGCCGGGAAATATAAGCGGTTATCAGCACGTTTAAAAGAACATGTATTTTTTTTTAAAATACAACTTTTGTTAGCGAAACTACATCTACGGATTACCTGCATGTTCTTCAGTTCATTTTCACGCCTTATAATTTTCCATTTTAATAAAATAAAAATAAATAAAACCGATAAAATATAAGTAAACAAAATACCAGGAGCAGTATAAATTGTTCCCGTGAGAGTTCAGTACAATGCATGCATAAGGGACAGAAATAATTGTGTGTGTACCAAAACACAGCTGATTGCTAAAAAAAAACATTGTTTAAAGTAATATTTAAATTATTACTGTATTCAAGTTTTGAAAGTAGAATCGTTTAGATGTTATAAGCTGGTTCTAATATGCCAATTTTACTCAATGAATACTCTGCTTTAGTAAATATTGTTTAAATTAGATAAGTAATGTAAAATCCGGTTATAGTAGTTTCCACTTGTAAATGTTTTAGTAAGGAACAAGTCAATAATTCAATCACTAATTTTATTGGTTATAGTTTTAAATATGAAAGTAAAACAAATTGAGGCTTATTGTTTTAAATAACCTAAATATAATGTATGAAAATGCTTTACTAACAGGTCATAAAGTATTAAATATAAATATAACTGTAACTGTAGCTGTAGCTGTAACTGTAACTGTAGATGTAACTGAAACTATAACTGTAAATGTAACTATAACTATAACTATAACTATAACTGTAACTGTAACTGTAACTATAACTATAACTATAACTGTAAGCAATAAAAAAACACACAAACCAAAAGCCGAATAGTCGAGTTAAAATTTAGAAGTAAACTCACTTTAACTTAAATATAAGATAAACATTCTGTGTACGATCGTAGTGAGATATTCTAAAGATTGCCAACAGTGTCATTACAATGTGTGTGTCTCAAAATTTCAAGGATAATCGATTAAAATAATGAACAATATGTCAAAAATCTTAAAAAGCTACTTTAAATGTTGTCTGGGCATTACTTGAGTACTTAAACAACGTGTATGCCTAATTAAACCCACGTTAGAATTAATTGTACACAACTACACAAAAGGGAAGCTTAACTACACAATAGTTGCTTTGTTTAAAACACTAAGTACTTTATAATTAACAATTATATTTACTACCAGTCTCGACATAAAGGATTTTTTTGTTCAATGCTTTTAAAATAAATGCAAGGCAGATTTTTTTAAAAATAGTGTCGATACGATGTATTTGTGCAAGATTTTGTTTTACAAAACTACAAATCCAAATGAAAATATAACCTTTCAATTTATGGTTTTTATCGAATTCCGTTTGGAAAACACGTAAGTTATTTGATCGGTCATAATGGAAAACCCAGACCCGGAATCTTGATATGAGCACCTATTTTAACCTCTAGATCACTTTTTACGTATAGTTAATTATACATAATACAAATATAATATACACTATTTGAATGTGTGCTTTAGCACTAACACATTTGCAATTTTAGTTCTACTTCGATTCAAACTTGACATGAAAAATCGATTTTATTAATAACTTGGACACGTTCGTAGCCCGGAAAATCTATTCAACAGTTACACAATGGCGGTAATTTCAAATCGTAATTAAAGTTAACATTTTATAACATACACTTTTCTAAAACTTTTTTCCACAAACAATAAAATATTTTAATAGCTTGGAAATGTTAACCTCTTAACAAAAACTGGTAAACAGTTTCAAAAAGTCGGACAATCTGACAATCTAATTGCACTGTTGTAATCGTCGTTAAAATCTACAAGAAATAATATTTAAAAAAACTTTCAAATTCCGTTTAGGTTAAGGAAATGAATTTTAAATCCGTCAATGTTATCAAATGTGTTATCAAATATTATCAATGTGATTTCAAAGTTCATAATATTTACAATCAGCTTTTATTTTTGTAGGCAATACATTAAAAACATAGACTTCAGTAGTGTGCATTAAAGGCGCAAAACAAACAATGATTTAAAGTCAAATTAATAAAAAACTAAAACATAACAGAAACGATAAATGTTCTAATTAAACGTTTTGTTGTACAAATAAAAGACTTACCAAACTTATTAATTACACAAATAAGTGATTAATTGACACTAAAGCATGTCTGGTTAAATTAAAACTGGTTAGCGAGAACCAACTTAGATTAGAAACAAGAGGGATGAATTATACAACCCCAGGCAGTGCGATCAATGTATCTATTGTACAACTAAATCTCTTAAGTATTAGTTCAGCAGGTAAGTTCCAGGTAAGTGCTCTTAGTAAGTTCTAACAATTGACTTAAACTGCTGGAAGTCCCAAGAGTCCTGGAAATCAAGAACCCGTAGCCTGCTAGCAAGACCCTTGCATTTATGAATTATGTCCTGCGGTTTCCTCCTCTTACCTGCATAACCTACATCACGGTTTCTCCATGGTATATAACTATCTGTTAACGTACACCACCATACTACATTGTCCTGTAATGATTTTCATGAATTGCGCTCTGCTCATGATACCTGCCGCCCCTTCAAATCCTCCATGAGGAAACTTACCTAAGGGGCGCTTGCCAATGAAGGTTACCCCATCTTACCTAGTGTTGCTTGTTAATTCACCTATTAATAACAGACCCGGCCAATGATAGAGGGATCGTGAGAACTGGCTCAGGTCCGATGAACTCAGATGCAGATCCCAGTCCAGCCAGTCGGTCTGCCTCCTCATTACCCTCCGCCTCGGAACCCAGTGAAGAGTTACCCAGTTATCCAGAGACATAGCGTTGAGGTTCTCCCGACACTCGCAGACCAGCTTGGACTGTATTGTAGGACCCGCAGTTGCTTTTATTGCTGCCTCACTATCGGTATGAATATGAATACGAGCCTTCTTAAAGGCCCGTTTTAAGTTCTCCCGAACACTGTTTTTTATGGCATTATTTCAGCCTGGAATACTGTTGCATTTTCCAGGGTAATACCTTTCTTCAACCCCGGTATCAGGCGTACACTGCAGTACCAGAGCCTGTCTTTGCCTTGGAGCCATTTGTATACCATACAATGTCTCCAGATTTTGCCAACATACGATCTCCACCCTCAAACATCAATTTGACATGAAAAAGGTCTAGAAACGATGTGACGTTTGACCATCTGATCAGTCTACATCATTAGAGTGGGGACACTGATCTTTTTTGTGATTCTAGCATGCCCCAAAGTTGAGGATAGCCAGACACCACCTACCATAGTCTATAGGTCGAACCAGCTTTGGTTCGATAAACACAGAGGTAGATACCAGTCTAGCCAGTTGTTCTATTTCCTCATTAATCTATAAATGTCCTCATTAATCCCTTATGTCTCAAAACCCTGTGAAGAGTAACCCGGTTTACAGGGACAAAACACTGAGGTTCTACCGACACTACCAGACCAGCTTGGTCCAAATTATAGAACGCGCAAGTACTTTGACTGATGCCTGACCATCGTTCTAAATATAAACACGAGTCTTCTAAAATTCTCCCAAACACATTCATTAATGACAGTTACTTCAGCACGGAATACTGTTGCATGCTGTCCCAGACATGAATTCACTTAATGTTGAATCACTTCGGGGTCGTTAATAAGCAAGCACGCTGCTATACAAATAGAAGGGCTGCAAAGAATACAAAAGTAATTCGTTTTGTCTCGTTGCGTGTTTACAGTGTTCGTTTTTAATTAAGTATTATTTCGTTTCTAAACTCTTTTCTTTGTAAAATGAGAAAACTTTGTCGGGTAATCTCTCGGAAGAAAAAAAACGTTACCCATCTGTCTGTAAATTAGAAATGTATTTAGTAGAGAGGAAAATCGCGAGGGAAAGAGAGAGGGATAACTTTGTCCAGACTTGCTGTTACTTAAACTTACAGAGGCATTTAAGGGCGATGTTTCGATTTTAGGCCTGTTCTATTTATTAACAGTTATTGTGTACCATAAATTATTATTACAATTTTTTTATTTCAGATAGTTTTTTTTATGTTTGTACAGGTAATATAAACAATCTCCAAACGCAGCTTTTGTACTGACTTGATTGAAGTAAATTACCAAATCTGATTTTGACATAATAATCAGCATTAAATTAGCGTTTTAAAATTTCAAATTGTGTTGAACTTTAATGCTGATTACAAAAATCAGATTTACAAAAATTTACGACACAAAAATGGTCGCCATTTTGAAATGACAAATAATCTTACGTATCGAAAATACTACCCAATTTATTTTTGTGTTAAGTTTGAATCAAATTGTTATAAATAAGCATTATTAAACTTTAATTTGTTTGTGATTTCGTAAACACTACCGCCAACTTGTTACGATTGAACTAACTTGCCCATAAACGAACTTATCCAATCTATTACCCAATTCAATTTTTGTTTATTGTTAATATAAATAACAGCAAATTAATTGCTGTTAAAATTGAAAAAATATGTATTTGCGAATAGAGAAAATTATAGGGATTAATTCCGTTTCAATCAACAACATGTTTAGTAATTACTGTATATTGTATCTGCTTAGAAAGTTAATATGTGTTTGAACAGCAATTCGAAAACGGCTTTAGAAGGTTTTTTAACGCAGCTCGATTCAAGAATAATTTTTGACTGAGCGAAGCTTTGTATCTAATTCAACTCAACTTTCCGGCATTTGGTTTGTGTGATTATTTGCTACGCAGTTCCGGCCAAACGCATTGACCGATTGTTTTAAATTTGGCACGAAGATACCTTATAAAAGCCGAAAGACGTAGCGTAAGATTTTCTCCCATTAAATTCCGATTCAAGATAGCGGCCTTTGATTTAACCAAGACGAATGTACACAGTTTTGACCAAAAGTATTGACAGATTTTTTTTTTTTTTTAATTTAGTACAATGATACCTTTTATAAAGTTTAGACGATATATTTGCAAGATTTTTTAAAATTTAATTCCTTTTCGAGATAGAAGCTTATAATTTAACGAAGACGAGTGTACGCAGTTTTGGCCAAACGCATTGACCGATTGTTTTCAAATTTCGTAAGAAGATATCTTGCACAAAGCCCGAAATAACATTTGTATAAGTTTTTTCCATTCACTTCCATTTCAAGATGGCGTCCTCTGATTTAAAGATGACGAGAGTAGCCTACGTAGTTTTGGCCGAACGCATTGACCGATTGTTTTAAAATTTCGTAAGAAGATATCTTGCAAAAGCCCGAAATAACATTTGTATAAGCTTTTTCCATTCACTTCCATTTCAAGATGGCGTCCTCTGATTTAAAGATGACGAGTGTATGTAGTTTTGGCCAAACGCATTGACCGATTGTTTTTAAATTCGGCACAAAGGTACCTTATATAACGACCAAAAGTGTGTAAAAAAGTTTCCCATTCACTCCCTTTTCTGAATGACAGGCTCTGATTTAACGCAGAAAGTGTAGTTGCTGGTCATTTCCTGTAATACTGTTTGAACGGCAAGCATAATGTTTACAGCTTCGTAGAGAAATAACATACAATTTCCAATAAAGTTGGTCGAGTAACATTTTTTGTAAATATTTCGGTTACCTGTTGAATGGGCGGAAAATTTTACTAGCGCTTTTCTAGAGCGTTTTGAATATTAACAATATACTGCGAGGTGTATTGTTCTTGGAACTACTGGTTATGTTTGGACATCAAGTTTTAAAAGTAAAACCCTAATTAAGTTTCAAAATGAACACTTAAATCGTACGCTACAAGCAGTACAGCTCGTGCATTTAGTTCTGAGTGGCGGGGTATATTCCAAATCAGCTGATTCTGTATCAGCCTTACAACATTTAAGTTTACACTCAAGGTCGTTCATAATTTACAAATATAAAAACTAAAACTACTTTAAAAGTACGTACCCAACCACTTTATTATAATTTCATTGTTTGTTTCTTCCCGTATACTAGACCTAATTGTTGTTTTAAAAATGCCCAAGTGACATACAGTATTTAAACTTCTAACTAGAAAATAATGCACTTAACAAATGAAAAAACAGGATTTTATCTTTCAAGGTCATATCTGTTATAGAATTGAACTTTAATTAAAATATGGAAATACTTGAATTTATATGTAAATCCGAGCGGATTGTGAAAATGCAATTTTCAGGTTTAATTCTTGACATTGGTTGCGGATTATTTATAATTCCGTAAAGAGTTATTCGGTTGACGTTGCGCGGCAAGAACCTTCACTTCAAACTGTCAGCCACGATCTGACATCAACATATTTTACTGGAAACTGACCCATATTCATGGTGACTTTTTTTAAACACTAAAAGTGGGAAACTAGTCAAAATGGAGACGGAATGTCGCTCGTTAGCTAATACACACACGCGCGCGCACACAAATACAATCTTTGAAATTAAAACCTAGAATTTTTACTTAGAACACGCATGAAAACAAAACAACGAAATAAAAACAAAGTAGCGAAATTTGAAAACATTTTCGCATCAAAATTTCCTGATAAAATAAAATCGAACATAAAGCTTTCCTGTCGGAGTCAAAAAGTGTTGTTAGTACACACACACACACACACACACACACACACACATATATATATATATATATATATATATATATATATATATACATACACATACATACACGCAAACACACACACACACACACACAAAACAATACATTCTTTAGAATTAATCTTAGCACTTCGACTTAGAACACGCACGAAAATACAAAAATACGAAATAAAAACAAACTAGCAAAGTTGAAAACATTTCCGCATCATAATTTCCTGATAAACAAAAATAAATCGAACATAAAGCTTTCCTGGGCTTTACGTAGGAGTCGGAAAGTCGCTAATACAACCACCACTCTCGGTAATCGATTTTACTCCATCACCGCGTCAACATATCAAACAAGTTTGTTACGTGACTTTGTTTACAACATTTATTCCAAAATGGCACCGCTAAGGCAATGAAAGGTTCGGCAAAGAACAATGCCGAATCTATAAGCTGAGTGTACGCAACGGCATTGCACGGTACGAATGAAATTAAGTTATTAGGCGCTATAATTTTAATTTACCGAGTGAGCGAAGACTCTTGTTCTAACGCGAACGTTCAGAATTTAGTTTGTGTGTTTGTTACAAAGTTTCGGCTAAACGCATAGACCGATTGATTTGAAATTTATTACGAAGAAACACTGTATAAAGCCCAAACAAGGCATGTGTATGATATTCTTCTATTAACTTCTGTTTCATGATGGCGGCATCTGATTTAACAATTGCGAGTGTAAGCTGTTTTTTTTGACTGATTGTTTCAAAATTTGGTACGGGTTATCTTGTATAAAGCCCGAACGATGTATGGGTAAAATGTCTTCCTATTCATTTCCGTTTCAATATGGAGGTATTTGTTTTAACAATACCTCAAGAGTAGTTACAAGATGTCAAGAGTAGTTGCTGGTATTGCGTAGTTGTGGCTGAATGGTAAGTCCTATCATAATTTTTACCGTTTCATAAAAAAAGAACAAAAAGTTCTAGCCATGGTTACTGCAGTTGCTTTTCCATTAACGTTAACGCTGATCCGTCGTCCTTATTTGTCTAACTGGCATAACGTATAGACGTCAAGAAAAAAAAGTGATCAAATTTCAACAAAGTTCATTTTTTATTTAGTAATGAAGTGTTTTCAACAAAGTTCATTTTTTATTTAGTAATGAAGTGTTTTCAACAAAGTTCGTTTTTTATTTAGTAATGAAGTGTTTTCCACAAAGTTCATTCTTTATTTAGTAATGAAGTGTTTTCAACAAAGTTTATTTTTTATTTAGTAATGAAGTGTTTTCAACAAAGTTCATTTTTTATTTAGTAATGAAGTGTTTTCAACAAAGTTCGTTTTTTATTTAGTAATGAAGTGTTTTCCACAAAGTTCATTTTTTATTTAGTAATGAAGTGTTTTAACAAAGTTTATTTTTTATTTATTAAAGAAGTGTTTTCAACAAAGTTCATTTTTTATTTAGTAATGAAGTGTTTTCAACAAAATTCATTTTTTATTAATAATGAAGTGTTTGGAGGTCAATAGTTTCCATGGTGAGATTCTAGATTTCATAAAGACAAACAATATTGCTTAAAATCGTGGACAAATATCTCTTTTCGTTTCGATAAATTCATGGAATTGGTGAAAATAATGATTGGAAGTGGGGTGGGGTAGGGGCTCACTCACACAAAAATTTTCCCTGCATTCTAAAAACAACCTTTGTGTAAAATTTGGTGAAAATATCTCGATAGACAAATATTTCTATTCGGAACACGCTCAAAGACATATTGTTAACGCGTTATTATAGAATTGGACTTTGGACAGTTAAAACTAGGCAAAGAAAAACGAGTTCTATCAACTTAGCTGAAAACATTTGCCAAGCTATTTCGATAAAGTTAATCCTTGTCCACGTTATAATTTCCTGTGACAACTCACTTTAAAACGGCTAGTACCCCTGGAGTCTTAAGACAAGAACAATTGCGACAATATTGATTTAAAATTTTACACCTTATTTGGAAAAGATTCTTTCTGCTTTTTAAATATATATATAGTAGTGACTCGATTAACCGTCATCCTCGAGACAGTTTGGGTGACAGATAGCAGAAATAGACCACCGTTTTTTCAGCGATTGATAAAAATAACTTTATATACTTTGTTTATATTACAGAAAGTTTTATTATTGTTATTTTGGAAAATTTAGTAAAACTCAAAGTTTTTAGTTTCCTCTAATTATGTATTATACACATTTTATGTACAGTAATCTTTAATACTGTAAATTATCTGTACTTAACTTTTCGACAAGTACTCACGTGGCATATGCGAAAGCACCGCGCGCACAACTTAAGAGTATTCACGTGACTATTACGTAATCGACTTATACGCTGAATGGTATTATCGTAAATAGTGGGGTGAGTATTTTCTTTCAATAGAAACTTGTATGCACTCTTTCCGAATTTGTTGACATTATTTGAAGTGTTTCTATCTCATTTTCCTCGAGATGATAAGATTGTTTACTTTTCTATTATCAATGTTGGCTTCGAGTAGCAATTAGTGTCAGCTGCCGTCGCCTATGCTATAAATAAGTCGTGTCCAGTTACAGTGTTTTGTTTTGTCTAGAGCAGGGGTCTCAAACTTTCCAGCCTTAGGGCCATACTGATTACTCCAGTAAGTTCAGAGGGCCAAAACCATATTATCATTGTTGCCGGTGGTAAAAAGTGAAATAGTCCACTGATGAAAAAAAAAGTCCAAAAAAGTACGCAACGTTTAAAAAAGGCTGCAAATCGGACTAAAATCCGCAAAACGGCAACACTGCATATTATTAATTTTCCTGTCATTATCTGTAATTTCTAGATTAGTCGTAGAGTACGAACCCTGAGGTGTAACGTGACACGACATTTGGTGGACACAAGCGGAAATAGGTAGTATCTTCTATCGCTAACAGATGGCGCTAATAGCACGTACAGAATAATCTCGTTGGTTCGAGAAAGTTCTGGTGTCTTCCACTCACTTCTAGATGGCAGTAATTGGAATATATAAGAAGGCTAGTGGCGCAACCACAAGTCAGTTCCTATGACACTGTTGTGAAATAAAATAGTGCGTACCTCCTTAAAACGTGTTTGTGCGTGTTTAAATTTAAGACATCTTTGTAACAGTATTTTGATTTGAATTGTTGCTTTTGTGTGTGATTTAGTAGTATGCAAAAGAAGCGAAAAATTGATAGTGAATGCAGAAAATTCAAAGATCAGTGGAACATTCAGTATTTCGTAATTGAGTCCAGTAACAAGGCGCTATGTTTGATTTGCAATGAAAGCATAGCCGTTCTCAAAGAATATAACATTAAACGTCATTATGAAACAAAACATTTTCAAAATTACTCAAAATATACAGGAAGTTTGCGGACAGAAAAATTCGAAGCTATGAAGCGCGGATTGAAATCGCAGCAATCTTCATTTACAAAACTCAAAACTGAACAGGAGGCTGCAACTCGTGCCAGCTTTCGTGTGGCTCTTGAAATTGCAAAACGTGGTAAACCATTCACCGATGGAGAAATGATCAAAGAATGCATAATTGCAGTAGCCGAAGAAATGTGCCCTGAAAAGGTAAATTTATTAAAAATTGTCAGTATGTGAGCAAACACTATGGCTCGAAGGGTAGAAAACATCGCTGAAAATATATCCTCTCAACTGTTCGACAAAAATGGATATGTTGAGTGGTTTTCTTTGGCCTTGGATGAGTCAACGGATGTGTCAGATACTGCTCAGGTGTTGATTTATATTCGAGGGGTAGATAAAAGCTATGAAGTGCATGAAGAACTTCTTGATATGTATAGTATTCATGGCACAACTACTGGTACAGATATTTTTAAAGGAGTTGAAATGGCCATTAATCAAAAGAACCTTCGATGGAAAAACTTGAAATGTATTACAACTGATGGAGGCAAAAACATGAGTGGGAAAGATAAAGGAGTGGTCGCTCTTGTGTCAAAGGCTGTAGAAAATGACTGTGGTTCAAAACCATTAGTCTTACATTGTATCATTCATCAACAGTCTTTGTGCGGAAAATGTTTGGATATGTCCGAAGTTCTGAAACCAGTCATATCAACTGTTAATTTTATCAGATCTTTTGGGCTGAATCACCGACAATTCTGACAATTTATTGAAGAGATTGGAGAAAATGACTTACCTTATCATACTGCCGTAAGTTGGCTTAGTTGTGGGAAAGTCCTTCAGCGCTTTTTTGAACTTCGAGCAGTGATTGAAATTTTTTTGAATGAAAAGCATCGCCCTCTAACTGAATTACAAAACAACGCATGGCTGTGGAAGAAGTTAGCATTCTATGTTGATTTGACAAAACATGTGAACGAACTGAATTTGAGATTGCAAGGAGAAAACCAGCATCTTCCTGATTTATACACTAATATCAAATCATTCCGGAAGAAATTGATACTGTTTCAATCTCAACTACGAAGTAAATGTTTTTCACATTTTAAAACATGTGAAATATTCAGCCACATCACTGAGACTGAGTTTCCTATCGATTTTGCAATCGAAACTTTGAGTGCTTTTGAAAACAAATTTTGATACTCGTTTCTCGGACTTTGATGCCATTGCGAATCAAATTAAGATTTTTCAGAATCCTTTTGATACTGACATTGAAACCCTAGCCCCGGAACTTCAAATGGAAATGATTGATCTACAGTGCAGTGATATAATTAAGAACAAATATCAAAACTCATCTTTGTTGGAATTTTATAAGAGTCTTCCACTGACACAATTTGATAATTTGCATAAATTTGTTCGTGGGCTGTTTTCTGTTTTTGGTACTACTTATTTGTTTTAGAAGACCTTCTCCAAAATGAAGTACACAAACAATGTTTTCAGATCTAAATTAACTGATGAGCATCTTAAATCTCTTTTAATAATTGGTACAAGTAAAATTAGTCCACAACTACAAACTATTGTCAGTGGAAAATCTCAATTACATAAATCTCATTAGTATTTCATATGTCATTATGCTTGTTATAAGTTATGTTTTTATTTAAAATGTATAAAATGTTAGTTGGATTCATTTCAATAATTTGTTAGTTATTATATACTGAAGTTAAATTTTCTGTATATTATACATGTCTTTACTCATTACAATTTTGTGTTTCTTTATCCAACTTATCACAAAAAAAATAAAAATAAGCCTACAACAATGTTATGAGTAGTTAGCCCATGACCATATCAATGTAGATGTCATATTAATAATTATTCAACATAAAATTAGAATACTTCAGTAAACTAAATTTAATTTGCTATAAAAAATATGTTCTCTAAAAGGAGTTTTCAAGTATGCTAGCTCTCCGCGGGCCGGATGTGGCCCTCGTGCCGTAGTTTGGAGATCCCTGGTCTAGAGGGTTACTTTCATTATTTATTACAAATTATTTACTGTGGAAGGCTGTTTAAAAAAATTTTAGATAACAGAATTAACCTGACATTTATATGGGTGACTAGTATAATCGAGAATAATAGAGACGTATATATATATATATATATATATATATATATATATATATATATATATATATATATTATTATACATTGCATGCATAGCATCATTTATTGAGGTCATGATCGGTGTTGATGATCGTTATTAAAGGCAGTAAAGATTTAAGATAAGTTATATAAGTAGCCGTTGTATTTGATAAATAGGCTAAGTAATGTTTTATTTATAGGCCTGAAGTAAGGGCATATCACTGAACTGCAGCTCTGCTCGTGTGTGGATATGGTTTCATAAAAATAATCTCGGCACACATCTGTCTCACAGACATAATGGAAGCAAGTTTTAATTATTTTTTTTTCAAAATTTTAATTCAAAAGAGACAGTGTCAAAAAGTTCCCGTAATTAGTCGATGGAAATTTATTGAAAGTAAGTATAATATTTAATCTTATTTTCCTTTTAAGTACCAACCTCCTAGATGTACACACTTCTTCCAACGTTCGTACAATTGCTAAAAACATTCCTGAAAGCCATTTTTAAAATTCTTGTTTAGCCGTTTTGTTGAATTTACCTCATTTCTTGCGAATCAGCAAAACGACATTATTTTCAGTGGTGGAAATAGGTAAAAAACGCGGTACTTCCTTTATGACCATCAGGTGACACGTCAGCATGTTTGAATGGAAATCAAAAATATCACAAAGAAAGAAAAAATTTCGCTTTAACAAAAGCCGGTGGTTTTTTTTGTATTACCAAGGCTTGATTCACTACGAATTTATTCCTCAAGAGAAAACAGTTAACAAAAAACTCTACAATGATATCCTGAAACGGCTACAAGATGCAGTTAGATGAAAACGACCTGAAACATGCGCATGGAACGATTGGTTTTTGTTGTACAACAATGCTGTCACATCGATCGCTGATTCTGAAACAATACCTTGCCAAGCACAGTGTTACCGCTCTGGAACACCCTCCATATTCTCCCGACCTTGCATTACCGGATTTTTACCTGTTTCCGCGACTGAAAATGACAATGAAAGGACATAGTTTTGCTAATTCGTAAGAGGTGATAGAAAATGCAAGGAAACGGTGAAACGAAATTTTCAAAAATGCCTTTCAGCAGTGTTTCTAAAAAGCAGTGCATCAACAATGCAAGAAGTGTGCACATGCAGCAGGAGAGTATTTTGGAGGAAAATATGTTAAAGTATTTTACGTACTTTCAATAACTTTTTCATTAACCAATTCAGTGAAGTTTCTGACCCAACCTCGTATATTAACATTTTGAAATGGCATTTTTTAATAACATTGCAAATAAGGAAATAAACCTTGACCGCCACGAAATTGTTTTGTTAATTTTTACGGATTTAAAAATCAAAACTCAATTTTATGCAGTTCTTAATGCATACGACGGTTACGACGGTGAAACAAAATGTGCAGAGACATTATATATTGAAAAGTTACGAATATTTAGATTTTTAAAATGACCGCTCAATTAACTCTTGAAAGAACTAGCCCAAGTTATTAATAAAAACGATTTTTTGCTAAGTTTGTGTTAAATCGGACTGAAATTGCTAACGTGAGCGTGCTGAGTTGTTTAATATTCATATTTCTATGTAGCGATATACTAATTTCATATTCATATTCAAGCGAAATTTGAGTAAACTCTGTTGAAACGATTTTGATTAATTAAGATAATTTCAGTTTTTTAAGCAGTTTCTGATTCTTTTTTTAAAATAAATATGACAGTATGTGCTTAATATTTTTGCATGTTTTATCATGTCGCCTTAGCGTACAAACGTTAAAAATGATTTATTTCCTCAATGCAAAGAATTCAATGTTTTTATAACTATAAACATTTAAAACTACTTTTTAAATGAAAATTACATTAAATAAACTGACAAGAGTGGTTTTAAACAATTGTTTAATTATTAAAACGTTCCACAAATATAAACAATAAGCGTCAAAAAGCTTAATTCCCTAATTGGCAGATTGCAATTAGTATACTGTCAATAATTAAAACGTTACTAAATTAGATTGTCTGTGTCAATTTATTAATAACAAGTTAACCCCCATGCTGTTCTAAGTCTAATAATTTGTTATAGTTAATTGGAAAATTTATTGCAGCTGAGGGATGGGGGATGTGACAAATTAATCCCATTAGCTGAATCTCTCTATCATTGATTCACAGCGCGTGTGCAATTATTATAAATACTGTGTTTTTTTTGTTTGGGTATGAAATTAAAATAGCGGGAGTTTCGGAAATCCTTTACCGCTACCATTTTTCCTATGAATGTATAACAACCACAACTTGCATCTTGCTGACGCGATAGAAGCGAATTTCCAAAAAACATTGAATACCCTCACGTGATGCGAAACAAACTTTACACACTCGTTAATTTTGGTAATACGTGGCTCAAGTCTGGTATAGTTTACATGTGCATCCGTTTCAAAATGGCTGCTGAGCGATAAAAAAAATGAATAATTTAATATTTTAAATTTTCCAATTGAATGAATGAATTTCTAACGTTACTATTGCACTGCGACCTTTATGGATCTATTTTGCCCCCTTTCTACACTCCTAAGGTGCTCAGTTACGGCGCCTCTTCCAGTCCTAGTTTCTTCGAAAGTCTAGGATTCGGAGAGAATTCAAGGTGGGTAAATCATCTACTCCTAACTGGTGATTTTCTTGTTCGTTACTTAAGTGCTTGCAGGTGCTTTCTCTGCTAATTCCCTTAATTTTTTTTTCTTTCTTTTGATCCTTATTGCAAGGGTTTTACTCCACTTGTCCAGCTTTTGTTGTGTAGTGGAATCCCACTCATTCTATTTCACTTTCTTACTCATGTTGTTCCCACGAGTACTTAAGAATGAGGTCCGCCCCTTATAGAGCCCTGCATGCATGGGTAGGGTTCAAGTACAGTGGCAGGCAGGTAGATCGTGTGTGTGTGTGTGTGTGTGTGTGTGTGTGTGTGTGTGTGTGTTTGTGTGTGTTTTGTGATGTGTGTGTGTGTATGTGTGTGTATCTGTGTGTGTGTTTTGTGATGTGTGTGTGTATGTGTTTGTGTATCTGTGTGTGTGTGTGTGTGTGTGTGTGTGTGTGTGTGTGTGTGTGTGTGTGTGTGTGTGTGCACGCGAGCGTGTGCGTGCGTAGGTGTGCATATATATATATATATATATATATATATATATATATATATTTATTTATTTATTATTATTATTTGCGCATAGACCCTGTTGGATCACGCAAAGCACTCCGACTCATGTCTTGTTCCTTCTAATCCTCCACACCTCCCTCATCCTGTCCCCATGGATCCTCTTCCGCTCCTCCATCCATTTTACCCCTGCTCTCTTTGGTATTTCATTCTCTGGGACCTTCCAACCGAGCATCTTTCTCCTGTATGCGCGCCTGTCTTCAACATCTGTTGAGTCTATTCCTGCGTCATGCAGGTCTATTCTGACTTGTGCGATGCACGACGTTGTTTATTTGACACCTTGTATATACTTAAGAATTCTGTTGGCAAGTCTCGTTGTTGGGAGTCTACTGATGTGTCCGTAGAACCGAAGCCTCCTTCTTCTGATATCTGCTGCCAGGTTCGATATCTTCTCTGTGGTCTTCCGGGAGTGCAACCTGTATCCATCTTCTGTTAATCTCGGGCCAAGGATCTTCCTCAAGATTTTGCGTTCTTCCTTCAAAATACCCTCCATTGTAGCTTTTGTGTGGAGTGCTAGCGTCTCGCTTGCATATAATACCTCCGGTTTTATGACTGTGTTGTAGTGTCTGATTATTGTGTGCGTCGACATACATCTCTTATTGTAGATATCACGCGTTATACAAAGAGCCTTCTTCATTCTCAGTAGCCGAACCTTTTGCGCAGCCTTCTCGCCACCTGTGGGTTCAAGAATTTCTCCCAGATATTTGAAGTGCTTGACTCTGTTTATCTTACCGTTTTTTGTGTTTAGTTCTTAAATATTTAATTTTGTACAGAATAATTCGGTTTTTTTAAACGAGATCTGTAGACCGACCCTCTCTGCACATTCCTTTAGGACTTCTGTCTGTTTAATCGCTGTTGTTTCATTATCTGTGAGTATGGAGTCATCTGCAAAAGCTAGGCACGTGATTTCTGTGTTGTCCTTAGGTCTTCCAAGTCGAACTGGTTTCCAGTGCCCTTTAATTTTTAATTCTTTCTCCCATTCCCTGATAACTTTGTCCAACACCAGATTGAAAAGGAGAGGCGAGAGTCCATCTCCTTGGCGAACTCCAGTTGTGATCAGGAAGGGTTTGGAAATTTCCCCCATAAATTTCACCTTAGCGATTGTGCCTGTCAGTGTTTGTTTGATCAGTCGCAGTGTTTTAGGATCAAGTCCATGTTCTTCCAGGATATTAAACAAAGATTTTCGATCAATGGAATTGTACGCTTTTTAAAATCTACGAACGTACAGATCACTGGGACATTCCTTTTAGCTTTTACTTGCAATATTGTTTTCAGGTTGAAAATTTGTTCTGTGCACGAGCGACCCGGACGGAAGCCTGCCTGGTACTCACCAATTCTGTATTCTATCTGTTTTTGTGTTCTTTGAAGAAGACATGTTGAGAGTATTTTGTAAGTAACTTGTAGTAAAGAAATTCCTCTGTAGTTGTTCACATCTGTTCTGTCTCCTTTCTTATGTAGGGGGTGAATAAGAGCACACTTCCATATATATATATATATATATATATATATATATATATATATATATATATATATACATATATTTGTGTGTGTGTGTGTGTGTGTGTTTTGCTCCAAGTTTTGTTTTGAATTAAATCGTACCTTAATTGCTAACTCGGGAGTGCTAACACGTACAAAAACGTATTTTTAATGATAATATGTGTAAATCCACAAACAATTATGATTTTAAGTGCATATCCTATATAACAGGTTTTTCAACGCTTAACCATCGTATGACACATTATTGATATTTTATATCAATATCAACATTATACAGACGTTTGAGTTTTGGGGGAGAATAAGATAGGGAACATTTTTTTAAGCATTATTTTTGAAAGTTTTTATGTCTTAAAGAAACGTTTAAAATTGAAAACAACAATTTTAATTTTTACCATTACAACTATCGCAAAGAAAATATTATATATGTTGGTCGTTTGTTTTATTGTGGCGCTTGACCTTGAGCGGTCTAACAGGTTTTCTACTTACTGTTAGTGGTGGGGGAAAGAATCAGCTTAGTCGTATTTATACTGCCTTGCAGTTAACATAATGCAGTAGGTTAGTAGTGTACACGTAATCATTCCCCTACAGCTCCCCACAGTAAATCTACCCTTTTTTCCTACAAGCGCTACAAAATAACAAACGGCCTATGTTATACTGAAGATAACATTTCAAAATTACGTAATACAAAGAGTACTAGCACATACGGGGGTATGTTTCTTTTATCCTCCCTCAATCCCCTCCGCCCTATACGTATTCGTGTTGATAAACTAATCAAGCTCATCTTCTGTTAGTTAGCACACAGAAAAAAGCCATTATTATAGCTTTTTTCATTTAACGAACATAACATTGTTAAATAAAAAGTAATTAGTCTAGTTTATGTCGCAAGACTGTGAATGAAACATCCCCTATTAAAGGGTGTAATGACCCTCTATACAGTTAACAACTTAACGCCTACTGAGTCTATTAACAGTGTGATCGTAATAACAGCCTATTTCTCTTTCCTTTAATTTCGAACCCTCATTCACGCATTTAATAGCTTTTGAGAAATTTCTCTTTTTTCAGAAACACAGTAAAATTTTATTAAAAAATTTCATGTTATTTTATTTACGAATTTGTACTGGAAAATGTGCTATTATTGAGCGCTGACATTGAATATAAACTTATTAGAATGATAACCCTTATGAGAGATACGGGAGCGCTCGCTGCTGGTAGCATCTTGCGGCACAATATTCGGATACAGTTAAATAGATAATAGCACTGTCTATTTTCTCAAATGTTCATATGTCCTTGCAGTTTGCAGCGTTCATAGCGGCAGATAATGCAACTACTTGGACTTTAGCCTTTTATATCGAGTACGCTTTTTACAATGGTGGCTGTAATTCTAGTCCGTCTATATTCAATATCGCCGATTTCCATCTTCAATATGGGTTATCCATACTTACATAATATGTATAATTAAATAGTATATTATTTATTTACTAATAAAAAAAAATAGTTTCATAAAATATTTTTGGAAATTTTTTAACATGTTCGATTTAACCTTCTCAAAAAAGCTGGCATTAAAAAAATCATCTTTATATTATTGTAATAAGAATTTAAACGTGGGTAAATTTCATACTAAATTTGTGCAAAATTTAGATATTAAGCATGTGTTATATTTTCAAAAACGTTTCAGGTAGAAAAAAAGTTACAGTGATCAGGGTTCAACTTTGTAATTTTATAATGAAATTCAAACACGTTTACGTTATGTTACTTTTTTGGAAAGTAGCTTCCATCAGGTTAACGATACATATGCGTGTTGCGATTGTAATTTCGTTTTGTCGTTTTTCTAAAAAAAAGATTTTTTCGAGTAAAAAAACATCTAATTTTTGTTTGATACCTTGAAGGCTAATGTTAATTGAATTCAATTTGTAAGTGAATTGTCCTCGTGCCAATCTTGCGGGTGGGTGATTTTATCTTCCTTATTTTTAATTAATGGTTTCAAGAAAACGAAAAAGGTAAGACCAAATAACAACACAAATTAAAAAAAAATGAAAGACCATTTGACATCCGCCTGAACGTTGGACAAGTCTTTTGACAACGGAACTGTGTTGTAAGGCCTCCGGTCATTTTAATCACGGCCATCTTGATACTACTATTTTGCTTCCCCTTTAAAACACTCCGCTTTCTATCTCCTTCTCTCTCTCTCTCTCCCCCCCACACTCACTATGTCTTCGTGTTCAGTTCAAAACGTGTGATTGGGTTAGTTCTTATTACAAACAACCTTTTAAAATAAATTATTTCCGGTCTTTGATGTGCTTCCAACTGGAGTGCCAATTTACTTGGCAAATAAGTTCGTTTTTGCTCGGATAAAAGTACTAAGATTAGGAAAAAACAGTTTAAAATGCTAATTATACTCGAACACAAAGCTGGTATGAATAATAAATATTTTATGGTATAGGCGAACCGTTTGTGGCACTTCTCAGGTTCTCTAGAGTCGATTAACGGTGGTGCTTAGTTTTCAAGGTCGCTTAAACGATATTATATGAGTAGTATGGACTGTTAGTGGTTCGGGGGTCCTCAACTCTACTCTACTCGGGTCCTTCAAACAATTTCCTATCGGTGGTTCATCAAACAAATATACCTTTAATACATTGAGATGCGTTACATTACATTTACCTTGTTACAGTTACAACTATGGTTGGTGGCAACCCCAAGAATGAACACTACTGTCTTATTTTTAATTAAACGTTCCCCAAAATATATATTAATGCATTCAAACCAAGATTAAAAGGGGAAGAAGTGTACGCTAATTTTTGTCTACTTACTTTTACCACCGATTTGCCACTTCTCAGCACCGCCCGGATGGAATTCTCTTCCGTAGATCGTGCCGACACAAAGTTTTCGGGTCTTCACAGAAACGACCGTCACCCGGAATATACTGACGTTCCGCCCCTCCCTGCCCGGAATCGACTGTTCTTGCTCTACTTCTTCCCCGAGCTTTTATTTCAACTGCTGTTCTACATACCTTGTAGCTTATTGCAACAGGCAGTATGTCAGCAGTTTCGTAATTTTGCCTATGTTTTGTTGTCAATAGTGTTTATTTTTTGGCTGTGACCTCATTAAAATATTTAAGACTAGTAACTAAAAATTAATATTTTTCTAAATCCTAACAATACCGGTTCTTTCTAGGACGTTGTCCTCAACGTCGAAACCAGGTCTTCTATAATTAGTGTGGTTTACATTTGCGGATAGTCTGTGCGGGGTAGGAAAAGTGCAAGGGTTTGTTTTATTATTATATATATATATATATATATATATATATATATATAATGTAATGTATCCTAATAACTAAGTCTATATACATATATCCTTATATATACATATATACATGTAAGTAGGATATACATATATCCTAATAGCATTGTTGTGCTATTGCACGCAGATATCCCCTTCTCATTAATTGTACCGCGCACCGTTCAGATATCGTCCCCGATATCCTGTGTCGAGGTAAGAAACATAGTCCCGTCCTTCCAGGTTGACAATCATCCAGTTGCTTTCCAAATATCGTTCTGACAGTTGTCCCGCACGTAGCAACGATTGCGGGGTGTGCAAGTGTATGCAGGTGTGGTTCTTCCAACGTAAGGGTACTGGAAGTTAATGAAAGAGCTGCCACGTCGTGGATCGATGCTGACAATAGCGCGTGTTGCCCTTTGTTGTCCTGTAGTGGTCCAGTTGAATTAAGCCACCACTTTATGTTGTACGTCATCCGTACTGTCCATAAGACCCCGTAGTGCCTGTACCGCTTGACATACTGGCGTCTCATCTGGTGCTAAACAGTAGTTCCTTGATGTGGAATGTCAGTAAAGTCTGCAAAAGAGTTAAGAAGGAAGGTATAGGTGAAAGGCATCGGATAAGAGTAATAAGATTAGGGAAAAACAGTTTAAAATGCTAATTATACTCGAATACAAAGCTGGTATGAATAATAAATATTTTATGGTATCGGCGAACCGTTTGTGGCACTTCTCAGTTTCTCTAAAGTCGATTAATGGCCGAACTTAGTTTTCAAGGTCGCTTAAACGATATTATATGAGTAGTATGGACTGATCTCTGTATAAACGGAATATTTAATATATAATCAGTATAACTGAATATTCCTTCTAACCTGCTTTTATGATTAATTAAATTAAAGTAAGTAACTTGATTAAACAAGAATAAATTAAAGATCTACTTGCATCAGTCAACTTTTCACTCCTGTCTATCGTTCCGCGACATTAACCTTCTTTAGTATAAGGATTAACTGCTATTCTGTGCAATAAAGTAACTGAATAAAGTAACCAGGAGAGTGGCACTGCAAAGAGCCTAACGTACTGTCATGCATTCATTCCACTAATTACTGCAGCAAAGTTAATATATTACAATAATGGTGACAGCTATTCAAATGTAAAGTGGTTTTAATTGTTGTTTGTATGTGTCACGTGATTTATAGTACGGTGAAAGAGAGCAGGTAGCGCTGGGGTGCAATTAAAACATCCGTAATACGTGATGTATACATATTCATGTTACACTATCACATACACACATATTATCAACTATCGGCATTGGAGTAGATTATGTTTGGACGTTACAATAGCAACTTGTATATCGTATGTACGTTTGAAATCGTTTTATAAGACAAAAATGTTAGCATGTGTTAGCTATCACGTTTGCAATTTCAGTCCGATTTGATTCAAACTGAAATCGATTATGATAACAATTCGGACAAAACCAGTGAAATTCGTTCAAAATTTTTATTCGCAATTCATCAAATACGATTTAAAAGGAGCGTTCAAATTGTACACTGCAAACATTAGAGTCAGCGTGATGTGTTTGGAGTGACTGACGTTAAAAACTAGCTATATTGTAGTAAAAGAACAATTATTTTATATTAATTCGTAACGATCAGCTGATTTCATTGAACAGCTGATAGGCTATAATAAGTTCTAGGTTATGTTGTTAAAAACTTGCTGTGTTAATTTGTCGTGTTTTCTAACAATTTATCGTAATTAAAATAAAAAAAAGATAAAACATTTCATTTTTGGTTCAAAAACAGAATAATTTGTCAGTTTTTATTTTAGATAATTGAACCACGGTTTCATTTAAAATTTTTCCGTTCTGCATTCGATTTGTGTGTTTGTCACGCAATTTTTGTCAAATTATTGACCGATTGTTTTGAAATTAGTATGAAAATAATGGAATTAGATATAACAAATGACTAAGTTATCACTTATGAATTCTAAATTTTTAAGAAACTCTTATTGGAAAGTAAGCTATTGAAGCAGCCATCATGGTAATACCCAGATAGAACTTTGAAATTAGCGCAGATCCTGACTTATAGATCACTTTATAGAAGAGTAGTTAAAAATTATAAATACACTAGCTGTTACCCATTGCGGCTTTGCCTGCAATTATAATGTAGGCAATAAAATTTATAGTCGATTTTCAAAATCAGAATAGGTCATTTTATTTTAATATATTGTATATACAATATTATACGATTTATGGCTTTCGGTCAAGAAATATACATTTTTGCTACTCGATACTCTAAAACTAGGTCCTGTCATATTTTAATAAAATACAGTATTATTAAAAGTCACTATTATACAATTAAACTGGAATAGTATTGTGTTTATCTCAGGTACCTAAACCGTGTTCATACCAAATTTAATCTCAATTGGTCCAGTAGTTAAAGTGTGATTAAATAACAAACAAATAAACAAAAACAAACTTTCAGAAATATAATATGATTACCTGTTACCCGTCACGGCTTTGCCCGCAATCGTAATATACATTAAAGATCACGCATGACCGTGTTAGGACCAACAACCGTGTCAGTTAGGTTCTGGAGTACTCTTTTTTTAAAAATAAATAAAGGTTTTTTAATGCATCACCACGTTAGGCTTAACAACCATGTTAGTTACTTATGGAGTATTCTTTAAAAAAAATATAAAGATTTTTCACGCATCACCATGTTAGGCCTAACAACCATCTCAGTTAAGGTTAGGTACTCTTTACAAAAAATAACGGTTTTTTCACACATCGCCATGATAGACCCAACAACCATGTCAGTTAGAATACGTGGTATTCTTTAAAAAAATACAAAGGTTTTTTCACGCATCATCGTGATAGGCCCAACAACCGTGTCAGGATATGTAATATTCTTTAAAAAAATATAAAGGTTTTTCACGATCACTGTGTTAGGCCTAACAACCATGTTAGTTAGCTTATGGAGTATTCTTTAAAAAATATATAAAGTATTTTTCACGCATCACCATGTTAGACCTAACAACCGTGTCAGTTAAGTTTCAGTACTCTTTAAAAAAAAGGTTTTTTTCACACATTACCGTGATAAGCCCAACAACCGTGTCAGTTAGGATATGTATTATTCTTTAAAAAAATATAAAGGTTTTTCACGCATCACTGTGTTAGGCCTAACAACCGTGTCAATTAGGTGATGTAGTATTCTTTACAAAAATAAAGGTTTCTCACGCATCACCGTGTTAGGCCTAACAACCGTGTCAATTAGGTTATGTAGTATTCTTTAAAAAATAAAGGTTTTTTTCACACATCACCGTGATAGGTCCAACATCCGTGTCAGTTATGTTATGTAGTATTCTTTAAAACAATATACAGGTTTTTTCATGCATCACCGTGTTAGGCCTAACAACCATGTCAGTTAGGATATGTAGTATTCTTTAAAAAAATATAAAGGTTTTTCACGCATCACAGTGTTAAGACTCAAAACTTGAGACTTGAAATGAACATTGATTCTGACCCCTATACATCACTTTGTATGTGTGTGTGTATGTGTGTGTGTGTGTGTGTTTTTTTTTACCCCAAACTAAATATATGGGATATTGCTACAATAAAAAAAGGATCTATTTTGATAGCAATCACCTGAAAAGAAGTACAAATAATGTCATTGAAAAATACATTTCAAAGAATTTAATATTACATCAAAAGAAACAAAGATGCAAGTAATACGCAAGTAATACGTCTATCATCTGTAAATCAGCTGATCTGCTTGAAAAAATAATCGATTAAAACGCACATCTTCAACGTTTCGTACTGGACAATATTTGTTTTTAGGTGAGTTATATTTACTATATTATAAACTGTGCTAATTACGCCACTGATGGACGTCGTAAGCAGTAAGAAGAGTTCAAGGTCACAGGGTGATTTAGCCAGGTAATTTAAATAAAAGATCCGCTTTTGCACCCATATTTTAGAACAGAGATTGCCAGGTAAATGACCACGCTGCGACCTACGTAAAGACGGGGCGGGAGTGTAAATGACTTACATCATCATGCAAACAAGCTGTTTCACGTACAGTCTCAGAAATTGAGAGATGTCAGGTTGAGTGCGTCTGAATATTTAATGCATTCGTATAGTTTTTGGTTTGCTACACACTGTTAAATATACGTACTATAAAAATAAGTACTGTAAAATTACTGCACAATCTTTTATCAAGTTCAATTACAGTGCTTGAGAAAAAAAAAAAAGCCAAAATAAAAAATAATCTCAAAATTTATCATGTGATCATCTATTTTCCGATAGGAATTCTGTAATTTTTTCAGAGTACATATCTCTGCCTTTTCCATCTTCAAAACTATATTTGTTGACGCGTTTAGGAATACTACCGTTTTCAAAATTGCTATATTATTTTACTCTGTTATTTTACTTCAGTTAGGTAAAAGCTTCATTACGCTTATACAATTATTGATCGCTTATAGTACAGAAATATTGATTTTAATTTAATGGGAAACCGCTTGATAGTGTAGGTATTTTTCACATCGCTACTGTGAATTTGAATACTACGCGATCAAAGCAGTCTCAACAAACCAATTTATTGAAGCGTAAATGGTTTCGGGTTAGTTGAGAGGAAGGCGTTGATTTTTAAACCGCATTTACCCATCCTCCTCTCCTTTGTAAAAGTAAATCCTTTGTAAATCTTAATTTAAAAGAAGTAATCAAAATTGCAACTGTGGTTTCCTAATTTGTGCTATGGACATTTAGTAAAATAAGTTTTCATTATTTTGGAAAATAAATATAAGTTGTCAGTTTTAATTTTTAAATGAAAAATCATATTATTCGCATTCATACGGGAATTATGTAGTAGGTTATGGCGCACTGCATAAATTCAAGGTATATTTAAATTTAAAATCATGGTTTTAGTTATGTTTAGTTGAAATAAAGAGTGTCCAGAGCAACAAGACTCACTCACGTTCCTAATTACCAACTGACCAGTGGCATATTACAGCGGATCGTGTAAGAACTACATAAGCGTTGGCCATCGATCCCGCGTTTACCCTATTTTCGCAAAAAAATTAAGTTTGCAAGTTGTAAAAAGAATTAGTTGCGATTTACACTCATCTGCCTGACTTATCAACAAATAATAATGCAACAAAACTAGGAAATGCAGATGGAGGCGATACAAAACAAAGTGATTATTACATTAGTTAAAATGAAAGATTATATTATTAAGAATGTTAGTTATAAACAAAATTAGAATTTATCAAGATCTCATAAGATCTGTAAAAGAGTCTGCTCATTGTTGTCTTATACACATAATCCTTCTAGGAACCCGTTACTCTTTCACTGGGTTTCTGGGTATATCATATTGAGGTAATAAGGAGGCAGACTGACTTGCTGGATTGGGATCTGAATCTGACTTTATCAAACCAGAGTCGGCGTTAGGATCTCTCTGTGTCGTCAGGTTTTGTCATATATCTTTACAGTACTAACCCAAACAACACAACACAAAAATTGCGCATAACCTCCATGGGGTTCCATAACAAACCCTCGCAGATAGGTTTCACCATGCGAGGCTTGGACGAGAAAGGCAGACATCTTAGGTAAAGCGAAAACCAGGAAAATCATTGAGCTGGCTTACTGGACACTGTAGTTTAAGGGTGCACATGAACAGAATAAGTATGTACCATGGAGAAACCGCTATAGGTTGTGTGATAAAGAGGAGAAACTGCAGGACACATAATTTATGACTGTGAGGCTCTTGCAGCAGGAGGCTAAGGTTTTCAGTTTCAGGACTCTTAGTACCTCCGGCAGGATGAGCTAATCAGTGGATTGTTGGAGCTTACTAAGAACACAAATGTGCTGAGGTTCTAGATGTACAATAGCTCCATCCATCACTTGCAGTACCTAAAGTTGTATAATCCTTTCCTTTAGTTTTTAATGTAATCTAACTTTAAATCAGTATATTTAAACAGAATCCCTAGATATGTAGTATTCTTTAAAAAATATAAAGGTTTTTCACGCATCACAGTGTTAGGCCTAACAACCGTGTCTGTTAATATATGTAGTATTCTTTAAAAAAATATAAAGGTTTTTTTACGTATCACCGTGATAATCCCAACAACCGTGTCAGGATATATAGTGGGCTATTTTTTAAAAAATATAAAGGTTTTTTCACGCATCACCTTGTTAGGCCTAACAACAGTGTCAGTTTGGATATGCAGTATTCTTTTAAAAAATTGGTTTCTTATCACCCAAAACCTGTGTAAGACGTATTTTTATTGTTTTACCGATTTACAGCACGTTACTGATTTTCACCGGGTAGCAATTTTGAGGTGATGTAGGTCACTTTTATTTTCGATTTTTATCGTACTTCTCGTGCTTTCATATTTTGGATTCTTGCTTTTGGGCACATAATAAAGCATTTTAGTAACAAAAATATCGAAAAATCCAGGATATGCTACACTGCATATTTACCATTTTTTCATATAATGTAATTACACAAATGTATATACTACCTTACAATTAACACTCTGCGTAGGGATTTTTTAAATTTAATATTGAAAATGCAACACAAAGTAACAAATTAAAGTCAGTTTTGAAAAAAATTCAATTAAAATATTGAAAATGTTACATTAAAAGCAATAATTTTGTAACAAATAAAACACAGATTAAGATTCTTAAAATAGAATTGAATCTATGTTCATCTCAGGTACCTAAATCTCAGGTCCAGTAAATAACTACAGTTAACACATGTTACAAAAGTAAATACTAATAGTTATTTTGGGCTGGGTAAGTAGAATAATGACGTTTTGTAAACGGGAATAGGCCTATATGTATCTCAGATACTTATACCATATTCGTACCAAATTTCGTCTCAATTGGTCCTGTGGTTAAAGTGTGATTGAATAACAAACAAACAAACTTTCAGAAATATAATATGAATTAGATAACATGTGTATATGTATATATATATTGAAAATACCGGCATTTTGAAACTAGTGAACCGGTAATGAACTTGTCCAAACCATTACCAAAAAAGTTAACTGAATTGAACCGACACAAGTACGCTCTCTCTTTCTCTCTCTCTTTCTTTCTCTCTCTCTCTCACACACACATACACACACACACACACACACACACACACACACACACACACACACACACACACACACACACACATACACACACACACACACACACAATTATGGTTGTCACTTCAAATTATAACTTTGTCATCATACATTTTTATAATTTCAACATCGTAATAAACGTTAAAATCTGTATGAATTACAACTTTGATATTGAAAATTTCATTGGAAATTCAAACATTGCTGAATAATTGGAAACTCGTCTCTAATACGTGAGCGAGACAGTTGCGCGCCGCAATGTAGTATTTTGTATTGTCGAAAACGAATATGTTAGCGTATCTTATGAATATGTTGATCTATGCAATGCACTATTACTTAAATTCTCCGGACAGTGGTTGGGTATTTGCAGTCACGGCCCGCGTTTACAAAAACGTGGAGTCCACAAATCAATTAACAGAAACATTAGTTTTGAGTGCAATTTAATTAAGTTCGGCTGTTTTTTAAAATAAAATATTTGGAAATGGAATTAGGCCTACTCACATTTCAATTCGGTGTTGAATTCACTGCCGTCCCTACAAACAAAGCGCTGCGTTGACAAAAGAACAGATGCACGGGACTGATATGTTCCCATGAGCTGAATCAACTGGGTCACTTTATCTGCGAAAATGCGGTTGAACTATTTCGCTGTCCAGGACTAGAGCAATTTTTGCTTGCATCTGCGAATGTTTTTGTTCTTTTTAATGATATTTCTGCGTTACAAGATTAACAGAAAATAGAAATAATACCATTTTTCGAATTTACGTTGGAAAAATGAGCTTTTTTGGACCTGTATCATGGTAAGACTCAAACCCGAGACTTGAAATGAACATTGATTCTGACCTATACATCACTTTGTGTGTGTGTGTGTGTGTGTTTTTTTTTTTACCCCCAAACTAAATATATGGGATGTTGCTACAAATAAAAAAGGATCTATTTTGATAGCAATCACCTGAAAAGAAGTACAAATAATGTCATTGAAAAAATACATTTCAAAGAATTTAATATTACATCAAAAGAAACAAAGATGCAAGTAATACGCAAGTAATACGTCTATCATCTGTAAATCAGCTGATCTGCTTGAAAAAATAATCGATTAAAACTACATCTTCAACGTTTCGTACTGGACAATATTTGTTTTTAGGTGAGTTATATTTACTATATTATAAACTGTGCTAATTACGCCACTTTGGACGTCGTGAGCAGTAAGAAAGAGTTCAAGGTCACAGGCGTGATTTAGCCCGAGGTAATTTAAATAAAAGATCCGCTTTTGCACCCATATTTTAGAACAGAGATTGCCAGGTAAATGACCACGCTGCGACCTACGTAAAGACGGGGTGGGGTGTAAAATGACTACATTCATCATACAAACAAGCTGTTTCACGTACAGTCTCGGAAATTGAGAGATGTCAGGGCGAGTGCGTCTGAATATTTATGCATTCGTATAGTTTTTGGTTCTTATACACTGTTAAATATACGTACTATAAAAAATAAGTACTGTAAAATTACTGCACAATCTTTATCAAGTTCAATTACGTGCTTGAGAAAAAAAAATAAAAATAAAAAAATAATCTCAAAATTTATCATGTGATCATCTATTTTCCGATAGGAATTCTGTAATTTTTCAGAGTACATATCTCTGCCTTTTCCATCTTCAAAAACTATATTTGTTGACGCGTTTAGGAATACTGCCGTTTTCAAAATTATATTATTTTACTCTGTTATTTTACTTCAGTTAGGTAAAAGCTTCATAAGGCTTATACAATTATTGATCGCTTAATAGTACAGAAATATTGATTTTAATTTAATGGGGAAACCGCTTGATAGTGTAGGTATTTTTCACATCGCTACTGTAATTTGAATACCACGCGATCAAAGTGTCTCAACAAAACCAATTTATTGAAGCGTGAATGGTTTGGGTTAGTTGAGAGGAAGGCGTTGATTTTTGAACGGCATTTCCCCATCCTCCTCTCCTTTGTAAAAGCAAATCCTTTGTAAATCTTAATTTAAAAGAAGTAATCAAAATTGCAACTGTGGTTTCCTAAATTTGTGCTGGGACATTTAGTAAAATAAGTTTCATTATTTTGGAAAATAAATATAAGTTGTCAGTTTTTAATTTTTAAATGAAAAATCATATTTTCGCATTCATACGAATTATGTAGTAGGTTATGGCGTACTACATAAATTCAAGGTATATTTAAATTTAAAATCATGGTTTTAGTTATGTTTAGTTGAAATAAAGAGTATCCAGAGCAACAAGACTCACTCACGTTCCTAATTACCAACTGACCGGCAGCGCTGTACAGCGGATCGTGTAAGAACTACAGGCGTTGGCCATCGATCCCGCGTTTACCCTATTTTGCAAAAAAAATTCAGTTTGCAAGTTGTAAAAAAATTGTGTTGGTTACACTCATCTGCCTGACTTATCAACAAATAATAATGCAATAAAACTAGGAAATGCAGATGGAGCGATACTAAACAAAATGATTATTACATTCGCAGTTAAAATAAAGAAGATTATATTATTAAGAATGTTAGTTATAAACAAAATTAGAATTTATCAAGATCATAAGATCTGTAAAGAGTCTGCTCATTGTTGTCTTATACCACATAATCCTCTCTAGGAACCCGCGTTACTCTTCACTGGGTTTCGGGGTATATCGGGATTGAGGGTAATAAGGAGGCAGACTGACTTGCTGGATTGGGATCTGAATCTGACTTTATCAAACCAGAGTCGGCGTTAAGGATCTCTCTGTCGTCGGTTTTGTCTGCTATCATTGGTGCACTAACAAACAACACAAGGCAAAAGGGTATAACCTCCATGGGCAGTTCCATAACAAGCTTCTCGTAGATAGGTTTCCTTATGGAGAACTTAGACGAAAGGCAGACATCTTAGGTAAAGCGAAACCCAGGAAAATCATGGAGCTTATTACTGGACACTGTGGTTTAAGGGTGCACATGAACAGAATAAGTATGTACCATGGAGAAACCGCTATAGGTTGTGTGATAAAGAGGAGGAAACTGCAGGACACATAATTTATGACTGTGAGGCTCTTGCTAGCAGGAGGCTAAGGTTTTTGGTTACCAGGACTCTTAAGTACCTCCAGCAGGATGAGCTAATCAGTGGATTGTTGGAGCTTACTAAGAACACAAATGTGCTGAGGTTTAGATGTACAATAGCTCCGTCCATCGCAGTACCTGGGGTTGTATAATCCCTTCCTTTAGTTTTTAATGTAATCTAACCTAAATCAAGCATATTTAAACAGAATCATTCTAACATTATATTAAATAAAATTATCATGGAAATCGGCTGCACGATAAAATGAATGAAAGGGATTCCCCAAGCATTTTCCCTTATCTCGACATTTTTTTGAAATTCCGATTTCACCATCGATAAATTTAATCGATAGACGATAAATTTAAAAGCTACATACGTTAGAATTTTAAACTTCCAAGTTGCATTGAAAATACGAAAATGATCCATGACCGCCTTCAAATCAATTTTTAAATTTCAACGGATTTTGGAAGTTCAAAAATTATGTAGTACTTAACGCTGATTACGATGGCGAAATCAGATTAAAATAAAATAAATAATAAGACGAAGAAGTTATACATTTTTAAAGACTTGATATGGCTGCCATTTTGAAACTATTGAAAGAATTTTTCTGGTTAATGACCTTTTACAAGCTATTAATCACTGTCGATATATATGCCAAGTTTGAATCAAATTGGACGAAAACTGCAGACGTGAGAACACACACACACACACACACACACACACACACACACACACACACACACACACACACACACACACAAACACACACACACACAAACACACACAAACAGACCCACACACGCACATGCACGTACAGAAATACAAGCACACGCGCGCACAAACACACACATTTCAGACTCCTCGAAAAGTAATGTAGAAGTCAGTATAAATTCAAAGTCCCAGGTTTGGATCTTACCATTATGGCTCCTCTGTTCTATGGCCATTCGCTAATAATGTAGAGAATGACGGTAAATTAATTGTCTGTAAAGTCAAAACAATGCGGTACGAAGATGGAAGTTCAGTCATACAACAGTCAAACTGTTAACTAGGCTTATACGTTTTGTTTGACATTTCTAACTAAACTAATTATAAGCTTTAAACATCAAAGTCGGTAAACGCAGATGTTCTGCACACATGCTGGCACGTCAGCTGAATTTGGCCACTGAACATGACGTCATCTTAAACAAGTTGGTTAATAAACTTTTAGCAATTACTGCTTTAGAATTAACTTGAGGTAAAAATGAGGTCTTGGAGTCTTTATTATGAAGGACCACATAGACAAAGTGATGAAATACGCGGCACGCAGCTGTATCGCTGACGTGATAGAAGCGAATTTCCAAAAGTATTTTTCTCTGCGTTACACTATCACCATCATAACCAACATTAAAACCTCCATATATTAACATTTTAAGCTTTCTTAACACTGGAAATAAGAAAATGATTCCTGACCGCCTTCAATATTTTTGTTTCCTAATTTCAACCGATTTAGAAAACCTAAATCGCTAATTTATGCAGTTTTAAACGCTCTTTGCAATGGTGAAACCAATATTACAAAAAAATATAAGGCAATAAAGTCATAAATTTTAAAAAATTGATATAGCCGCCATTTTTGAAACTGTTAAAAGAATTTCGCTGTTAACAAATTTGCCCAAGGTATAATCATAATCGATTTTTGGGCCAAGTTTGAATCGAACCGGACCAAAACTGTGAACGTGAGTGTGATTAAATATATACAAACAAACAAACAAACACACACACACACACACACACACACACACACAATGAAAAAAGTCATTAATTTAAAAAAAATAGTATAACCGCCATTTTGAAACTGTTAAACTAATTTTGCTGGTTAACGAATTTGCCCAAGCTATTGTTTTAATCGATTTTTGTGCCAAGTTTGAATCGAACCGGGCTTATATTGTGAACGTGAGCGTCCTAAAACATACACAAAAGACACACACACACACACACACACACACAATGCAAAAAGTTATGGATTTTTGCCGCCATTTTGAAAGTGTTAAGCAAATTTTGCTGTTTAACGAATTTCCCCAAGCTATTATTATAATAATTGATTTTTGTACGAAGTTTGAATCGAACCGGACCAATATTGCGAACGTTAGCGTGTTAA